>JAABKJ010007545.1:92753865-92785567 GCA_011634705.1 Andricus grossulariae | reverse complement strand
CACATCATTGACTTTGTCAGTCGTGCTATGATGATTTGGGGTACAAGAATCATGTATTTTGATCATGGACAACCAAGGAGAACTAGATTATTACGCATTACGATGGGTATCTCTCATAGAGATTCCTTTAGTGCACTGTGGTTCTGTTTAGCGCTAAACCCATTGAGCAAAACACTAGATAGCATGTCACATGGGCTTCGAATACGTGATCAAGAGGATGGTCATCGAATGATTCATCTTCTGTACATGAATAACTTGAAGCTATACGCCAGTGCGGATCAGAAACTGCAGCAAGTGATCGATGTTACAAATCAGTTTTCTAATGATATCCACATGGAGTTCGGATTAGATGCATACAGAAGAGTGCATTTGAACAGAGGAGAATTAGGGACCGCATAGTTAGAGAATAATTTCGAGAATGTCATCGAGGCAGTGGCTGAGAGCGAGTCATATAAATACCTGAGTATTCTTGAATCTGACAAGTAAAATCAGGGCCATCAACACCTATGCCATCCCTGTCCTCACGTACTCTATTGGGCTCATCAACTGGTCTAACATCGACCTCGCAAGGTTAATCAGAACAGTCCGCGTAGGAAGGACGGGGTACTGAATGCAGCACAGTAATTCAGCGATTGATTGGGTAGGTTTGCCACTACATAGAAGTGGTAGATGCGTTTCAGGTGTCAAGAAACTTTGTGAGTCGCAAGTTATACATTTGCGATGCCATTTTGACACCAAGCGAGATTTTGCGCTTTACAACACCATCTGTAAAGTGGATCTTGATGGCATACTTCTGAATTTCTCCCCAGGGGATGCTTTGAATATCAGGGTAGAAACCACAGAGAAATTTAAGTTGCAATGGAGACAGAAAGCCATCCACGGCGAGCACCCCAAAACGTTCGATCAACATGAAGTGATAGTGGCGCATCCAATATTCGGTTGAGAAAGGGCGTCCTGTATTCAGAAACGGAAGGATCCGTCAATGCGATTCAGGGCAGGGTTGTCAGCACCAGAAATTATCGCAAATATGTTACATTTTTCATCAAGATGTGGTTGACCAGTGCCGATTATGAGGAGATACCAGCAAATCCATCAAGCACATTATTGACGGTTATCGCGTAATGGCTCAAAGAGAATATACGCACAAACCTAATGATGTGGCGGGCATTATACACCAAAAACTTTCCCTAAACCTAGGACTCTTAACAGAATGGATGCCTTTCTATAGATACATTCGAAAGCTCGTTTTAGAAAACTAAGATTACATCTGATATTGGGATGTTACTATCCAGATGGGTCATTACATCCGAGCCAATCGACCGACATCGTGATGCAAGAAAAAAAAGGTAGAAGAGTGTACGAGATCGACATTGTTTGTCCAATGAACCAACATTTGCAGATAACCTATACAACCAAGATCCATTAGTATAACGAGCCAAGGCATGAAGTGAAGACAATATGGAGGAATGGGGAACATACATCTATTCATCCTATTGGGATATCGGCTACAGCGGTGAAAGACAAACTCCAAACTACGCCATGCTCCTATTTTTCCACCGACATCATCGAAAAAGATTTCAGAAAGCGTACTCAATGAACGTATGACATCCTCATCTCATCGGTCACTTGTCTCAATCTGCAGCTTAAATGAAAAACTGTGTTCACGCGAGGACAAGTTAAAAAAATAATAAATAATAATTCTGAGGAATTCAGAAGAGTAAAAGAATTGAAGGATTTCAAAGAATGCAGAATATTTAGGAAATTGAGAATGATCAAGGAATTCACAAAATTCTGAACATTAAAAGATTTCAGGAATTTATAACATTCAGGGAAATTCGGAAATTCAAGGAATTTCAGGACTTCAACATATTCATGGCATTTCAGGATTTGAAAAATTCCAGGAATTTTAGGAATACTCAGTATTCCCAGATTTCAGAAAAATCCGAGAAATCATGAAATAAATAGAGTTCAAGAAATTTAGAGAATTCAATGAATCCAGTGAATTCCAGAATTTCAGGGAAATTATATAAACCAAGGAATTCGGAGAATTTTAATAATTCACGGAATTCACGGAATTTATATGACTGAAGGAATTCAGACAAATCAAGAAATACAATGAAATTAGAGAATTTCAGGAATTCATCTAATTTTTGGATTTCATGTAATTCAAGAAATTTATTCAATTCGATGATTTTATATAATTGAAGGAATCGAGAAAATGTAAGGATTCAACACAATTCGAGCGATTCTAGGAGATTTGATAATTCACAGAATTCAAAGAATTCATATGATTAAAGAAAATCATATTATTCGAGAAATTCATGTATTTTAAAAAATTCAGAAAATTCATGAAATACAATGAAATCAGAGAATTCATGGAATGTAGCTGAACGCCTCTGGCTCTCAGACAAGTCGGCCGATCTTTCGGCTTAATTCCTTAACTGTTCCGCCCAGCTACAACATATATAATTCAATAATATTGTATAATACAAGAAATTCCGAGAATTGAAGGAAATTGGAGGATTCGAGTTCAAAAATTGTGTTTGGAATAAATAATAAATAATGTTACTAGGTACCTTGAGATTCCCGTGTCGAAGTGCATTTCTATAACAGTCGCCACATAGAGTAATTTCAGCTTTATAATATCGCTCTAATTCGCGATGTTCTGCCAAACATTTGCTGACTTGTGTATTTTTTGGTTGTGATAACGCAACTAAATCCTAATGGGCAAAAAGAATAAGACAATCACAAAATTTAATTAATTTTTTACACAAATGCAAGTTTATGAAAATCCAACTGTTAAAAATGGAGGAAAAATTATAATTAGAAAAAATTAGATTTAGATCTTGTAAATTCAATTTTTTCCAATTTCAAGCACTCGAAATCCAGGCGTTGATACTGAAAAAAACTCAATTGAGAAGAAATCAATAAATTAAAAAATTGAAGTAAATTGTAGGAAAATAAAAATGAAACTGTTTAAGATTTAATTTTTTTAAATAACACAGCTATTCAGGAATTAAAAATTATTTGCGCTAACTGACCTCAGCATCATTATGAAAGTTTGACACGATGTCCTCCATTTTAGTAGTATATTCATGATGTAAGTCTCCTAGGTCTTTCACAAAAGGAGTTTCCACAGGTTTCAATCCGGGATTTACTGCGAAGACTGTCTGTGAAGATCAAAAGTAATGATGACGTAGGACGTAATTATTATTTCAAATTTCACTCGTTAGTTTTAAATAATAATAAATAATCCGAGTTGGAATTTTTTTAAATCCGATAAATTCAGCCTTAAGTGTCCATGGGACTACTACTAATTTTCTATAAAATTTGTAACACCAGTTCTTAACACGAAATTTCGCTTTTTCTCTTGAATTTTTAAAAGTTAAGTTTTTAACAGTTGAGTTTTCAATTGTTGAAAATTAAGTTTTTCATGTTAAGCAGTTGAATTTTCTTTAATTTCCAACTACTGGCAATAATTGAAAATTGAACTTTCTTTAATGTTCAAAACCTGGAAACTCAACTGTTGAGAAGCCAGGAAAATGTATAATTGAAAATTGAAAAAAATGGACAATTGAAAATTCCAATCTCAAAATTCTTCAGTTTTCAACAGCCGAAATTCCAACTATTGGGAGTGAAACTATTGAAAATTAGTTTTCAATATATCAATCTTCAGTCCTCTCTAATTGAAGAAAATTAAAATTAAATTTTCACCTGTTGAAAATTTAAGTAAATTAAAACTTGAATTTTGAAAAGTTGAATTTTCAACAGTAGAATTGTTAACTGTTGAAGATTGAAGACAGTTGAAAATTGAAGGAAATTTGAAATTAAGGAAAATTATATTTTCAACAGTTGAATTTTCAACTTTAACAGTTCAAGAAAATTCAACTGTTGAATTTTCAACTTTAACAGTTCGAGAAAATTCAACTGTTGGAACATCAAGAAAAAAGAAATTAGAATGCAATGATCAAGATTTGTAGCAAATTGAAAAATATTAAATTATTAAAGAGTGAGCATTAAACTGTTAAGTATTCAATTTTTAATAGTTAAGTTTAAAAATGCTGAATTCGAATTGGAGAAATTCAACAGCTGAAACTTGAAGAGAACTAAAAATTGAATTTTCAATTTTCTCCTATTTTTAACATTTCAGAGTTCGAGAAAATAACGAATTTTGTATGAAAAGCAAGTATTAAAATACATAATTATGCTTCCCACCTCGTTCTCGGAATTTCAATTGTAGTTTCTCTATTTTTTTGCTAGATCATAACAAATTTCAGAGCCTAAAAAAAAAGAAGAATTCCCCAGAGCACTTTCTGCATCCATCTATTGAGACTTCATTCATTTGTTAGTGTTAGCTGTCACAAGACGTATTGAGCCAGCTTACATTATTTTACATTCTACACTCATCGAAAGCCATCCCAAATATAAAAAACATGACAGTGACGACTTTGGTGAATTAATGCGAGTAGTGAAAAGACTCAAAAGAGAAGTGAGAGACGGTAACAATCGAGACACATATCCTCTGATTTGTCTCGTTCTTCTAGTTTTTCGCGATCGCGGTTCTCTTCACGAATTTCATCCCGAAGGACCGGAGCCTTTCAAGGAGACCTCGACTTCATTCTCATGCTCAGTGTTCGCAATCCAGATGATCGTGTTCTCATTAACGGCGATAACGTTCAAGACGTTCTCTTTCCAGATGCTCTTCATGTCCAAAAATTGGTAACTTTCTTCCCTATTTTTTGAGACGGCGAAGATCATCCTTAGGATGGTATAGGTGCCGATCTTCTGGTAGAGCCTATACATAAGCAAAGAGGAATAATCTAATTTTTTCTTTGCAGAAGCCCTATCTAAAGAGGGGACGGTAAAAGTAAAAATTCAAACGAAGGAGTCGATAAATTTGGATAAGCAATCGCGCAGATTAGCGCATTTGTCGAGGAAAATATAGTTTCGGAAGGCAGCACTTCGTTGGTTTTGGATGAAAAGAGGTTAGGTGTGCCAGGAAAAGATCCAGCAACTTCTGACATAGGGAAGGTAAAGCTGAATCCGGATTTAGTCTCAAGATGGGACTTTTGGCTGAGAAATGGTCATCCAATAGAGACCAAGTAGAAATTTCTTAAAAAATATCCTCGAAAGGGTAATATTTTCCTGGAGGCCCCGGAAGCGAATCCGGCCATACTTTTATCGATGGGCGAGTCATCTGCCAAGAGAGATGACCATTTCCAAAACATGCTGCGCCTGGCAGCTTCTGCATTATCGGCCTTGGGTCAAGAAATGAATGTGCTGTTGTCGGAAGAAGGGCATGACGCTATAAAATTACTCGAGTATTTGTCTGATTGCGGCCAGTTAGTGACTCAACTTCATCATGGAGAGATAATCGCTTGTGGAGGATTAATTGTTCCTGCTGACAGTAAATCAGTGAAGTTCATCTTAGATAAATCCCACAGGGGCACTTCTCGTTTTGGTGACGACCTAACCAAAAAGATCAACAAAATGAGGAACCAGCGACAATCGTGGTCGAGCAGCAACCTGAATTTTCAGTCGAACAAATCACCCTAACAATAGCCTCAGCCAACATCGTATCGAAATCAACGGCCAAAGACGTCAACGGACAGACCCCAAACAGCAACTCAACATTAACGGAAGTAGAGGTACGTTATGCAGGACGCTTGCAAATTCTTTCAGCTTGAAAGAACATTAAAGCTGACAAGTTTGTGCTCCAATGTGTTAAGGGATTTCAGATTGCGTTCAGTTATTTACATTTTTGGTTAGAAATTAATATATTTTTGTCAAAATTCATCTCTTTTGTTGGAAGATTATCTTTCTGGGTTAAAAATTGAACTATTTGTTTAAAAATTAAAATGAATATTCAACTGTTCTCGAACTATTCAGAATCGTCAGCAATAAGTGAATTGAGATGAAACTCAACATTTCTCTTTACAAGTAGCTATAGCATACAAATGAATAATTACTTCTCAAAGATCACCGCCATAGGTCTATTCGATAGGGCTCCAAAAAGTCCCATAAATGCAGTTTCCGACCTGCATTTCTGCAGCATTTGGTTTCAAATGAGGATCAGCCCTTTTTTCGAAAAGAAGAAGCCTGTCTTTCTCTCACGGTTTCTAATAAAGATTCTCTATCGCCCAAAATTTGCAATTTTTGCCTGGAAGCTGCGTAGAAGGGATATATTTTCAATTTAAAAACAAAAAATATATAGCGAAGTTTTAAAGAAAATATTCCACCTGTTCGAGAACGATTTGTGTGATTAGAAAAACATCTTCATCTGTTTAAAGCTTTTTCGGGTTTCAATCGTGTGCAAAACTACGAAACTTGCCGACGTTTCGTGAACATTGCAGTTCACTTCTTCAGGGCTGACCTGAAACTGAAGTTTCAGGTTACGTTGTTCTTGTATAGATTCTCTACGATGCCTACGATTGGCCAGAGCGCTCCATGGTGGGAATTGCTCGAACTTGATTGGCCAATCATGTCTTTTTTGAAACCCGAAAAAGCTTTAAATTTAAATTTATCATCATGAATCATCGTGAAAGTATTAAATCTATTATCAAATTAAATTTATGGAGAAACGACACAAGTTGCAAGAATATGTATAAGAACAACATTTGTTGAGCAGTACTAGCTTGTGATACAGAAATAAATATGATATACATTTTATATAATAATGTTAAACATAATGTAGAAAAGGGAAGCTTTAACAAAAGAGAATTCACAATCACCAAATTACAATTGTCGATGATTTGACCTTTAATTTTAAAAGGTCTGGGCGTAAATGTGGGAGAAATGCAAAGACCAAGCGCGCAGTGCGAGGTTACTACATCATGGAGCGCGAAGCGCGAGCTAAAAATATTATCAAGCGCGAACCCTGCCGATGAAACGGCACTGAGCCGCCAGTGCCGTTTGAGTGCCTTTCTTTGTGTGATTTTAAAAATGGCGCTGACCTCGGCGAACCACGGCTTAAGATGTCGGCATCCGGCTAGGTTGCCACACTGTCTCTGGACCCACTGTAGGCTGGAAAGACTCCCTGCGCCAACTGCGCTGGGTTTGTCGTGTTCTGTATGGCTTTTTTAACAAATAGAATATTGCATAAAGCATTAAGCAACATGTGTGTGGTCCTAAATTTTTTGGAAATTCAAACCAATTTTTCGAAAAAAATTTCCAAATTAACATTTTTGTGTAGTTTCAGAAATTTAGAACCATACGAACGTTCCTTAGTACCTTTTAACTAATTTCCAAAAATTTCAAATCAATATCTCAATTCGTATGGACGTAAGTTGTTGCAAAACAAATGTTGGTAAAGTAGGAATCGATTACGCATAGCATGGCCTTCATGCAAAATTGAAAATTAAAATCGTATGTAATTTCAAAAAATCTTAATTTCATACAACATTAAATAGACATTGAAGGGTGATTGCCAAGAAGTTGTCAATTTTAGACAATGATATTTTCGAGAGAAAATCAATCCAAAATGGCTAAAGATTTTTGTTGTAATTGAGTATAAACCTAATGAGTAAAAAAATATAAAACAAAAAGATGAAGGAATATTTTTGTGATGCATTTTTAGAAAAAATCTATTGATAACAGAAAATTATTGTAATGATATACTTAAAAGACGTTTAATTCTCAGACAGATAGCAAATCAAACATCACACAACCATAAAATGTTGAAAATGGTTGAGACTTCAAATGAAAATAGTCTTCAAATTGATTAAACAGAGTTTTCTACTAGGAATGTATAAGTTTATAACACTTCCAAGAAAATAATGGCAAAGTGCAAAATTAAATAATTTTGAAAAGAAACATTAAAACATGTGATTTCAAAAAACTCGAAACGCTTCCGATATGTAGATGCATATTTCTCGAAAACTGTATATTTTATTTTTTTATTTGAGAAGGAAAGATTACAATTTTTTTTATGACACATTGCTAGTTTTAAAGGTGGGAAAATTTCTTCCAAATATCAAACGAACAATTTTATTTACTCAACAATGAAGGTAGAAAATGAGATCATTTTTTTGCAGTTTAACTAATACTAACAAGTTTAAAACAATACTCACGTTGGAATTCGTAAAGTGATTTCTTATAGAATCCTTCACAAACCCTTTAAGTTTTATCCGACGTACTTCCTGCCTGATAATTAGGATCCAGTGCCAAGCCGTAGAACTTTCGTTTTCGTTTACTCTTCTCTTCATCCATTATGTTGTTCTTAAAAAATTGAAGTACGTTACAAATGCCTACATTTCAAAATATTTCACTATCAACGCTTCAAACTGTACGTTTAAATTGAAAGAAAAACAATATTCAACAATTGAAATTAGAAACTAACGAATTATAATATTAATAATAACAAGCCTGAGATGAAAATGAGTTTCCTCATTTTTTTATTTATTCTATTTTGATTTATTCAGATTTAAGTAATTAAGGACACTATTTATATATACATATCAGAGTGGATCGAAAATATAAAGTTCATGAATTCGAAATCGCTACAACGCGAAAAAGTAGAGTATTTGGATCTTAAAAAAGTATAATTAATTTGGAATCCATAGGCATGCAGGAAAGTTACCCGCGCTCAAAAAGATGTTTAAAAAATTTTTAATGATTTTCTAAGAGATAATTCCTATTCAATTTACCACTGTTTTCCAACAAAAAATTAACACGTTTGTAAACAGGAGAAAACTTTCCAGTAACAAAAATTCACTAGGAAAAAAATCGATAGAAAAAAAATCCCAGAGTATCTCAGACGGTGAAAGTAGTTGTCACTTATAACGTCACCTAATAGCACGGAGCGTTCCTGGAACGTTCCGCGGGCACCTTCAGAACGTTCCCGCGGAACGTTCCCGGGAGGTGTAAAATGTCCGCCGGTTGGGAGCGTTCCACTGGAACATTCCAAACATAAATTACCGTTATTTTTATTATTACCAATAAATATCGCGTAAACCGTAAGTGATAGGTCAAACTCGATGTCAGTTTATGATATGGATATCATATTATAGATAGTATATGCGGTACTCAAAACTCAAAAATGACATCCATTTTCACTTATGTCTTACGGTTTACGAGATAATTACTGTTAAAAATAACAATAATGGAAGGTTCCTCTCAGGTCCCAATGGAACGTTCCTGGAACGTTACCAACCGGTGGACATTTTACACCTCCCGGGAACGTTCCAGGAACGTTCCGTGCTATTAGGGCAGGCATCGAATTTGGAAATGTAGCCAATTTTTAATATTTTGATTTTTGTATTTAATGCAATTATCTTCATAACTTGTAGTTAAAACAGTTTTCTGAGCATGTGCCGGCTTTTTAAGCATAGAAATACACTAGACAAAAAATGCACAAGACCCAGGAATCGAAATTAGAATTTTGAAATACTGAAGCGGCGTCCAAATTTTAAAAAATTACTGTAATTCCTCGGCTTTGTCCATATTATATCTACTGAAATGCTTTACTTAAAAAGCACTTCATGCTCAAAAAATGTTAGAACCACAAGTTATGAAGATGATTGCAAACATTTTTCGAAATGTTGGCATATCAAAGAATACATTATTACACTGTACATATTCAACAGGCCCAAAAAATTCCTTATTATATTTTCGTGATTTTATACCAAAAAAGTACGCTGATTTTAAATTTATGGGATAGAAAACTACATAAGGACCATTTGGTTATTTTGCTTCTAATATTCTTTAATTAAACTATTAAGATGGAACTTTGAGGTTAGAGATCGCATTCAACACACTATTGTTCTTGCTTTCTCTTTAAATAAACTTAACCTTTTTTAAAAAGCACAATTTCGTATATCGTATATCATCCAATTTCCACTCGAAATACACTACAATTCAAGTGCAGAATGTGCCTGCTTTGACATGGATCATATATTGTCATAATAATTATATCATACCAATGCCTTACCCTAATGAGAACGACTGCAACGATTTCCTTGTAAAACAAACGTTTTGTGACCCTTTTGTGTGATCATGTTCTATTATTTGTAGATTCTTCACAAATTTACATTTCTCCTGAAAAGAGTAAAATAGGAAAGATATTATAGGTTAGAAATTTTATTTTTGCGAATAGCTAAAAATGTCTTCAATGATACTTTCGATCATTCAACAATGAACAAATGTATAGTAACGTGCATAGCGGCAAGAGTGCCTCGGGAGAAACTTATGGAGGCCAAATGGGAGGCTATATTAGCTTTGCGGAGTTCGAGTCTTGCGAGAAAAATCACCAATAAATATCAAACCATACTTTATATAATTTGTAATTGTGATGCGTAAGATTGAAGTGCATGATAAACCACGCACGTATATGAAGGAAAAAGAGGTTATCTTACATGAAATAAACAATATTTATTTCCGACATTTTAAAAATGGCGCCTTAAGTTTGATCCCTCGAGATGGGATTCGAGATTTCGAGATATCGACCACCCTTCTAGAAATAATCAATTGAACACGATTCAGAACGATTCAGTTGTCAAAATTTCAATCGTTTTCAATCGGTGTAACATTTTTTAATCGATTTCAATTATTTTCTATTGTGTATAGATGTTATGTTTCCATTCATAATGTTCCTAATTGTTTTCAATCGTGATCATTAATTCAGGATGATTTTTTAAGAAAATCTTTGTTTCAATTAAACCTTCATTCAATTCCTTTTCTAACAAAAATTATTCATGATAAAATGTATTTCTTTTCAATCTTAATTTATAAAAATTTTTTATAAAGATATATTGGGTATTGGATATTTTTCAACGAATAGGCACAATTTGTTTACGGAATAAGTAAAGAATGTTTTTCAAATAGCCCTTTCTTATGATGCTTTGAATAAATCGTCTATCTTTATTTCTGGATGACTCCTAAATAAATTCACAAAAAAATTTAGTACGAAAAAATTACGTAACGTAGGGAGGTGGGGGGGGGGAGTCTGATTTTTTTTTCAATTTGGGTTGAAAATGACATTCGCGACAGTTCTAATCAATTTGAACTGTTAGCGATTCAACAACACCGATGGACATGAACGTCACTGGCCATTGACCGACCTTCGCGGTTGAACTGTGCCTACGTGCAGATGATACATTTTTTTTTAACTTCTTAGTTGTCTTTTTTCTTCTTTCACTTACGCTTTACCACATGTGTAATCTCGTTTTGTTTCTCTTCTCATCGACTTTCTTGATGATTTTTCTTCCAAGACTCGAAGTCTAGTTCCGCCAAGATGAATTTCATTTATTTTGAACTATTTTTATTCTTAATCAATAAAAATTTTGATGTTAGGACGATTATTTTGGGAACATAATTTTTGAAGAACGAGAAAAAAATCTGCCTCCGCCCGGATTTGAACCCGGAACGCTACTATCCATGAGTGGAGCGTTGATCAATTGCGCCACCGAAGCCTGAGCAGATCTTTTTTTTCTTAATAGCTACATTTTTTTCCTCTTTTATATTATCCTTCTTAAACAAAATTTTTAATTAAATTTGAAAAATCACATAAAACACCTTTAATATAACATTTTCACCCAATTTTCCCCCATAGTCGCAATTTTACGAATTTTTTATTCGTTTTTTGAGCGTCATAAACAGAATTCAAGAAATTTGAAAAAAAGAAGACACTTTGAACTAGATTCTTTTTGATGACACCAATTTCAAATATTTTCTAAACGATTAATTTACTAATTTTTTTAGAAAGAAACTAAGTGAATGCTTTAAATTCCTACAATTTCAAGTAAAAATATTGCATTTTCAAGAAAATAGATTGATTTTTAAACAAATAGTTTACTTTCACATCAAAATGGTGAATTTTCAACCAAGAAGATTAATTTTATACCAAAAACTTTGAACCAAGTAGTTCAATTTTTAACCAAAAAAGATTTCAATTTTAGATCGAAAACAGCGGAATTCACAACAACAACAAAAAACAATTTTCAACAAAAAAGTTAATATTGCAACTGAAAAAGATTTTTCAGTCGAGAAAAAAAAATGTCAACCAAATTGTTGAATTTTCAATCCAAATATATTGAGTTAAAAAAAGAGGTAATTATCGAAATTTCGTGAAAAATTAATCTACTTTGTAGGAAATTCAACAATATTGTTGAAAGTATATTTTTTCTATATTTTATCCATTGATTAAAACATTGTTTTTTTTTGTTGATGTTCGAAATTAATTTGTTCAACGGAAAATTGAACTATTCCATTTTTGATTGTAAATTTATATTTTTAGGTAAAAATTCGACTTTTTGGTTGCAAATTCATATACTTTCTCAAAAATTCGTTTTTTTTTTGTAGAAAATTAATCTTCTTGCTTGAAAATTTATTGTTTCAACTGAAAATTTTACTATTCCATTTTTGATTATTTATCTTTTTTTATTCAATACGAAACTATATGGTTTAAAATTCATATATTTTGTTAAAAATTTATCTTTTCTGCTATAAAATAAACCTTCTTGGTAAAAAATTCAACAATTGAGTGGAAAATTGAGCTAATTTCTTGAGAAATCGCTGTTTTTTGTTAAAAATTTATTTTTTACATGAATGTTGAAATATTCCAGTTGAAAATTCATCATTTCAGTTAAAAATTCATCTCCCTCGTGAAAAATTTAACTATTTTGTTGAAAATGAGTTTTTTTTTTTAGAAAAATAACTTTTTGACTTGACAATTTTGGTTGAAAATTTATTATTATCTTTGATTAAAAATGTTTATATTTTGTTGCGAATTCGTCTTGCTTTAGTAGAAAATTAATTTTTTGAAAATTAAAAACTTAACCATTTCATTTTTGGTTAAAAATTTCTCTTTTATTTGGCTGAAAATTGATCTTTTTGTTGAAAATTCATATATTTTATTGAAAATTCGTCTTTCTGGTAGAAAATTAATCTTATTGGTTGAAAATTTAATGACCTGATTGAAAATTCATGTTTTTGGTTCAAAATTCATGTTTTTGATTGAATATTCAATTTTTTTTTGGTTGATAATTCGACTTTTTCTGTAGAAAATAATTTTTCTTTGTTGAAAATCCATATTTTTGGTATTTTTGGTTTTATTAAACATTCAACTATTTTTTTAAAAATCCGTCTATTTTTTCAATTCAATTGTTTTTTATTTGAAATTATAGTCTGTTTTGGTTGAAATACATATCAACCATTACATTTTTCGTTGATCATTTATCACTTTAGTTTAAAAATTATTCTACTTTATACAAAGTTCAACAATTTTGTTAAGAGGTGTCATTTTTTTGTTAAAGAATCTAAATTTTAGTTGAAAATTGATCTCTTTGGATGAAAAATAAACTATTTTGTTGACCAATCTTTGTTTTTAGGTCTAAAATTTATTTTTCAACTAAAAATTTAACTATTCCAATTAAAGATTCATCATTTTAGTTAAAAATTCATCTCTCTCGTGAAAAATTTAATTATTTTGTTGAAAATAAGTTGCTTTTTTTTGCTAGAAAAATAATTCTTTTACTTGACAGTTTTGGTTGCAAATTTATTATTATCTTTGATTAAAAATGTTTATATTTCGTTGCCAATTCGTCTTGCTTTAGTAAAAAATTAATTTAAAAAAAATTAAAAACGTAACCATTTCATTTTTGGTTTTTTCTTTTTTGGAAATTTGTTGAAATTTCTCTTTTAGTTGAAAATTCAACTGTTCGGCTGAAAATTGATTTATTTTGTTGAAAATTTGTCTTTTTGGTACAAAATTAATCTTATTGGTTGAAAATTCAATGACCTGGTTGAAAATTCATGTTTTTGGTTCAAAATGTTTTTGATTGAATATTCATTTTTTTTTTGGTTGTGAATTCGCCTTTTTCGGTAGAAAATAATTTTTTTTTGTTGAAAATCCATATTTTTGGTATTTTTGGTTTTATTAAACATTCAATTTTGTTGTTGAAAATTTGTCTCTTTTTTTAATTCAACTGTTTTTAATTAGAAATTATAGTCTGTTTAGGTTGAAATACATATCAACCATTACATTTTTCGTTGATCATTTATCAATTTAGTTTACAAATTAATCTACTTTATACAAAATTCAACAATTTTTTAAAAAGTTGTCATTTTTTTGTTAAAGAATCTAAATTTTAGTTGAAAATTGATCTCTTTGGATGAAAAATGAACTATTTTGTTGAACAATCTTTATTTTTTGGTTTAAAATTTACTTTTAAACTAAAAATTGAACTATTTCAATGGAAGATTCGTCATTTAAGTTAAAAATTCATTTAATTTTTTGATAATTTTGTTCTTTAAAATTCGTTAATTTAGGTGATACAGAGTAAGTAATTCTTTATATAAAAGTAATCCAGGGTAATCTGGTATAATCCATCGTAGTCCAGGCTCTCTGGACCGCATTTTTAGGTGTTGTTTCCGTCTCGTTGTAAATTTATGAGAAAATTCATCAATGTTTTTGGACTCGTTATACCGAAGTATATATAATATATATGTACCCCGAAAGGGAAATGGCTTAATGATATAATAATAATAATAATATATATATATACACACCCATATATATATATTTATATATATTTATATATATTTATATATTATTATTGTCAATATTTATAAATTGTAAATTGGTGAGAAAATTTATCTGTTTCTGCATTGGATATACCAAAGGTCGATGATGAGACTTTTTTCGGAAAAAATTCCCTGTGATCCCTGTATTCAGAAATGATGTTACTAAACATTATTTTAGGAACATCCGTTCTTCAGACGTGTCTCTGAATGCTTGTTTATTCATAAATTGTAAATTTATGAGAATATTTATCAACGTTTTTGCATGTTGTTGCGGTTTTTTCTAAACTCTCAAACTTTTTATCCACTTTTCACTCAGTGAGGTAATAATTAATGCAAGTTCACAAACATGCTGATTAAAACAAGTGGTTATTGTGTATTATTATCTTTTCTTAGAGTAATGCTAGAAGGTTGTTTTTTTCTTAAATCTTTAGTTTTGCTTTGACTTTTTAGTTATGAACAAATAGTAAGTGAACGTCTGCAAGAATCATTTTTAAAATAGTATTGTATTGTTTCAAGTGAGTGGTGACACAAGAGGAAAGACAAAGAATGGAATAATTAGGAGTAGGTGGGAGGACTAGGTCTGTAAATGACTTGTAAATGTTTTGTTTTTAATTACCATAAGAAATTTTTTGCAAAGCGTGTAAGAAAAATTTGGTGTTGCACATATTTTAATATCAGCCTCCCCCCTCCTTCTTCCCTGAAGATTTCCTGAAGAATCCCTGGGATCCATTTAGAAAATTTGAAACATATTTCAAATATCTGTTTTATTTCAAAAAAATATATTGACAAAAAAGAAAGAGATTGTTGAAAATATGATTATCACTAATGTTCATGTATTATTTGTACATAATTAAAAAGGCAAAGCAAAGTTAAACATTTAAGAAAAAACCACAACTTTTCAGCACATATCTAAGAGAAGATAGTTATAAACAATAATAAATCAATTAAAAAACTATTTTTGATTAACTTGCAATAATTATTACTATACTAAGTGAAAAGTGGACAAAAAGTTACAAATTTCAGAAAAAACCGCAACTTCCTAGCATCAGTATAGAAGAAGATAGCTATAAACAATAATAATTTGTTTGAGCAATTATTTTTGCTAAAATAAATTAAATATTAACTCACTCCAGGTGAAAAGTGGACAAATAGTTGAAAATTTTAGGAAACACCGTAACCAGCTAGTATTATTTTATTCAAGGGAAATATTACTAACAATAATATAAAATTATTTAAACAATTATGTTTTTTAGGATTAATAACTATTACCTCACTCTAATGAAAAATGAGACAAGAAGTAGAAAATGAAAAAACACGACTTTCTATCTCTATACTAAGAGAAAATTGCAAAAAATAAATAAATTATTTGAACAATTTATTTAAACATCTAAATAGCAGTATAAAGTAGTATTTTATGTATTAGAATCAATTTGAATTTTTTTTTTAAACGCAAAAAAATCATAAAACAGACTTATGGGAGTGATAATTGAAAAGCAATACTTTATTCGTATTCCAAGGCTAATTGTGAAGAGAAATTTTGAGTTTCAACTCGATTCACTTAATATTAACGATTTTCAATAAAATGTACAAAAGCGTTTTTTTTTCCTATGGGAAATACATGTTAAACTTCATGGGGCTTGAGCCCCCTCTAAATATCATTTTTTTCGAATGGATTAATATTTGTGTGGATTCGAACAAATTTCCGAAAGATATGCATACAAATTCTAAAACAAAAATGCAATGAATGTTTGAATCACTCTATTGTTTTTTCATAAATTGTAAATGTATGAGGAGATCCATCAATTTGCATTGGGTATACCAAAGGTCCATGATCCTCGTGATCACTGTATTTAGAAATGGTGTTAATAAAAATTGTTTCAGGAACATCTGTTTTTTGAAAGTTTCTCTAAGTGCTTGTTTATTCATAAATTCTAAATTCGCGTGAAGATTTGTCAATTTTTTTGTATTTGGTATACCAAAGGTCGCTGATGGGAACTTTTTCACAACAAAATTTATGGTTTTAACTAAAATTTAACTACTGGACCGTTATGATCCGTGTATTTAGAAATGGTGTCAATAAAAATTGTTTTAGGAACATCTGTTCTTCAAAAGTATCTCTGAGTGCTTGTTTATTATTAAATTCTAATTTTGCGAGAAGATTTATCAAGGTTTTTGCGTTGGGTAAACCAAAGGTCGCTGATGAAACTCTTTTCAGAAAAAAATGTTTTGTTTTAACTAAAATTTAACTACTGGACCGTTATGATTCCCGTGTTTAGAACTTCCGTTAACAAAAATGGTTTTAGGAACGTTCTTAAACGTTTCTCTGAGTTCTTGTTTATTCATAAATTCTGAATTGGCGAGAAGATTTATCAATGTTTTTGTATTGGGTATACCACAGGTTGCTGATGAAACTCCTTTCAGAAAGAAAGGTCTTGTGTTAACTAAAATTTAACTACTGGACAGTTATGATCCCTGTATTTAGAAATGCCGCTAATAAAAATTGTTTTATGAACGTTCTTCCGACCTCTCTCTGAGTGCTTGTTTATTCATAAATTCGAAATTTGTGAGAAGATTTATCGATGTTTTTGTATTGGGTATACCAAAGGTCGATGATGGGACTCTTTTCAGAAAAAATTTCTTGTTTCAACTGAAATTTAACTACTGGACCGTTATGATTCCTGTATTTATAAATGCCGTTAATAAAAATTGTTTTAGGAACGTCCTTCCTAAGTTTCTCTGAGTGCTTGTTCATTCCTAAATTTCCGAGAAGATTTATCAATGTTTTTGTATTGAGTATACCAAAGGTCGCTGATGGGACTCTTTTCAGAAAAAATGTTCTATTTTAACTAAAATTGAACTACTGGACCGTTATGATTCCTGTATTTATAAATGCCGTGAATAAAAATTGTTTCATGAACGGTCTTCCGATCATTCTCAGAGTGCTTGTTTATTCATAAATTCGAAATTTGCGAGAAGATTTATCAATGTTTTTGCATCGGTTATACCGAAGGTCGATGATAGGACTTTCTTTTCGAATCGAAGGAGTCATTGTGTGATGCTGAGGTTGTTCGTCGATCAAGTTTTTGCCGCGCATTGGCTGCAGAACATCATCCTTTATTTTTCTTCGTCAATTCTTTTTGATTTGTCATCATCGATTCTTCTTGATCTGGTTCAAAAGGCACTGCAGCAGTACTGAACTGACATTCCGTTGAAAAGTACGACCTGCAACCGGAAATATCTCAACCCACAATAATAGCCAAGTAAACGCTTTCACTCAGCGGCCCAGTTTGTAGTCCAAATAATTATCGAGTATTGGATACCTTTCAAAGTGAGGAAATCCCGTAATTTCGCACGCCTTTGAATAATTTATTCGGGTGCCAAGGCAAGGCCGCGAAAAACGCGTTGAGGAAATTCTGTTTATGTTTTCTCCTGGCTCTAGGGTACAATCACTTCGTCAAATAATTTTATAATTTCTGCAATTTGTTTCTTCAGCGATTTCTTTTCGCGACATAACACCACTTATTGCTTCAAAGTCTCTTATAAATATCTCTCAGGATTCTGGATTGTAAACATAAACATTCTTCGGCCACCAAGAGTCACGTAGGCCCCAAGTTGCCAGCGAGACTCGTCAGCCCCTCCATGCAATTACGTAAAAAACAGGATTTCAGGGCTTATTTCAGGTATTGAAATAAGACTTGAAATAAATAATTTCGAGCTCTAAAAGAAGACTACTGGTTGGAAAAGAAGGATGACTTTATTCGTTTTGCATTTGTCGTATTGCAAAATAGGACACCTTGAGCCTACAGTAGGATGGTCAAAAAATGCATGGTAACATTTTGTTTTCGAATACTTATGAATAACGCCTGGAAATTTGTTCAAATCCACACGAAAATTAATCCATTAAAAAAATTATATTTAGAGGTGGCGCAAACCCCATGAAGTTTAAAATGTATTTCCCATAAGAAAAAAACACCTTTTTGTAAATTTTATTCAGAATTCTTAATATTAGCTGAATCGACTTGAAACTCAGCATTTCTCTTCACAATTAGCCATAAAATACGAATCAAATATTACTTTTCAAATATCGCCCCCATAAGTCTGTTTTATAGGGTCCAAACAAAACCACATAAGTGAAAAATTGGGGTTTGCGAGTTTTTGGCGCTAATTATGATTTTTTGCGGGTTTCTTCAAATAAAATGTTGTCTAATACATTATATAATACTTTATACTGATAATTAGACGTTTACATGAATTGCTCAAACAATTTATTATTGTTTTTAACAATTTTATCATAGAATAGAGTTAGCAAGTCGCGGTTTTTTAAAAAAATGTCCACTCTTTGCCCAATTTTCAATTAGAGAGAGGTAATACTTAATTAATGTTATAAAACATAATTGTTTGAGCAGTTGATTATTATCGTCAATCATATTATTCTTGAATAATGCTAGAAATTAGGTTTTTTCTGAAATTTTTATTTTTTTGTTCGCTTCTTACTTGTAGTGAGTTCATATTTAATTTAATATAGCAAAGATAATTGTTTAAACAAATTGTTATTGTCTATAGCTATCTGTAGCTTTTAGTTTAAAAGATTATTGTTGCTTTAAATTTTTAGGAAAATATGAAGTAAAAATTATTTGAATGTATCAATGAAAATAATAGTTTGATGCGTTTTATGTTGTAAACTGTTTAATTAATTATTAGCTGGTCAATTTTTTTCGCAATATTAAATTACATGAAGATTATTTACTTTAAGGTTATGTCATAGAATATTAGCTCTTATTTTTATAACAAAAGTTTATTTTTCCTTTAAACTACGTCTGTTACAATTATATACTTTTTATAAAATGTTTTTGATTTTGTGAAATGAGTATCTAAATTCAATTTTCAAAATTATATGTACATATATTTTAATTTTTCTTGAATTAGTTTAAAAGGTAATTAATAAATTGAATGTATATAAATGCAATCTTGAATATAAAGCCAAATATTGTGTAAAAATTATTTGAATGTTCCAATGAAAAAAATTGCTGAATGCTTTTTATGTTGCGAACTGATTAATTAATTAGTAGCTGATTTTTTTCCTAATACATATTAAATTAAATAAATAATAATATTTTTTTCTGATTAATTAACATAAATTGATTATTTATTTCAAAGTTATGTATTTTAATATAAGCTATAATTTGTAAAATAAAAGTTGATTTATGTTTAAAATACCTCTATTCCAATTCTATAAGTTTTCACATTTTTCTGATGTTGTGAAATGAGTATCTATCTACATTATGATTTTAAAATTAAATAAACAGATATTTTCATTTTTTATGAAATTAGTTTAGAAAGTTATTAATAATTAAGATTTTCAGAAAAATATAAGGTAAAAATTATTTGAATCTTTTTATGAAAATTATTGTTAACTGCTTTTAATGTTTTAAACTGATTAACTAATTATGGACTCTTTAATTTTTTCACAATATTAAATTATATAAAGGTTGGATATTGGCTATTATTTGTATAATAAAACTTTATTTTTTGTTTAGAATACATCTCTTACAATTATATATGTTTTTTAAATTTTTGTGACGTTGTGAAATGAGTATCTGAATTCAATTTTCAAAATTATACGTACATATGTTTAGATTTTTTCCAAAATTAGTATAAAAGGTTAATAATAATTCAAATTTTCAGAAATGAAATTTCAAGTTTGAAAAAAATATAAAGTAAAAATTATTTGAATGTGTCAATGGAAATAATTGTTTAACGCTTTTCATATTGTGAAGTTAATAATTAATTATTTCCTGAAAATTAAAAATTAATGTATTTTATTGTAAATTCGTATTTTTTGGTGAAAAATTAATCTTCTTAATTCAAACTTTAACTACTTGGTTGAAAAATAAAATTCATGTTATTGTTCAAAAATGGAACTATTTTGTTGAAAATTTGTTTTTTCGTCGTTCCAAAATTCATTTTCTTAACTGAAAATATAACTAATTAATTGTTAACTTAAAATTGATCGTATTTATTTAAAATTTCAGCTGCTAAATTTATCATTAAGAATTCATCTTTTTGGTTGAAAATTCAATTACTTGGTTTCAAATTTATCTTTTTTAGTTGAATTCAAACTTTTTGGATGAAATTTCACCCTTCCAAGTTGAAAATTCAACTATTTGGTTGAAATTTCATTTATTTTGTGGAAAATTCGTCTTTTCAAGTCATAAATTAATTTTCCTGATTAAAAATTAAACTAATCCATTTTTTAAATTTAATTTTTTTTAATTACATTTTGAACTGTAAATTTAACTATTGAAAATTTATCTTTTTTAGTTAAGCTTCAACTTTTTGGTTGAAATTTGGTGTTCTTTAGTTGAAAATTCATCTATTTTGTTGAAAATTCATGTCTTATTTTAAATTCCTCTTTTTTAGTTAAAATTGAACTGTTTAGTTGGAATTAGATCTTTTTCTCACAGAAATTTAACTATTTGGTTGAATATGCATGTATTTTGTTGAAAATTCGTCTTTTCTAGTTAGAAGTTAATTTTCTCAACTGAAAATTAAAATAAATCATTTTTGAAAATTCAGTTTTTTTAAATTACTTTTTGGACTGAAAATTTAACTATTATATTATTGATTTAAAATTGATAATTTTTAGTTGAAAATTCAACTAATAAATTTTTCATTGAGGATTCATCTTTTTTGGTTTGAAAATTAAACTACCTGATTGGAAGTTGAACTGCTTTGAAAAAAATTTATTTCATTAGTTAAAGATATAATTATTTTGTTGAAAATTAATTTCTTCTTTGCTTAAAATTAATTCTTTCAACAGAAAATTTAAATATTCCATTTTTGGCTGAAAATTGCTCGTTTTCAATTGAAAATTCATGCATTTCATTGTAAATTCGTCTTTTTTGGTTGTAAATTAATTTTCCTAACTAAAAATTTCACTATTCAATTATTGGTTGAAAATTGATCATTTTTAGTTGAAAATTCAACTATTACATTTTTCATTGAGAATTCATCTTTTTGGTTGAAAATTCAACTACTTGGATAAAAGTTGAACTAATTTTGTGAATTTAACTATTTGGGTGAAAATTAGTTTTTTCTGAGTGGAAAATTATTTTTTTTTAACTGAAAATATAACTATTCTATTTTTGGTTGAAAATTTATCTTTTTTAGTTAAGCTTCAACTTTTTGGTTGAAATTTGGTGTTCTTTAGTTGAAAATTCAACTATTTTGTTGAAAATTCATGTCTTTTTTTAAATTCCTCTTTTTTAGTTAAAATTCAACTGTATAGTTGGAATTAGATCTTTTTCTCACAGAAATTTAACTATTTGGTTGAAAATTCATGTATTTTGTTGAAAATTCATCTTTTCTAGTTAGAAGCTAATTTTCTCAACTGAAAATTAAACTAATTCATTTTTGAAAATTCAGTTTTTTTAGTTACTTTTTGGACTGAAAATTCAACTATTGTATTATTGATTCGAAATTGATAATTTTTAGTTCAAAATCCAACTAATACATTTTTCATTGAGGAATAATTTTTTCTGGTTGAAAATTCAACTACTTAATTGAAAGTTGAACTACTTTGAAAGCATTAATTTTATTAATAAAGAATTGAATTATTTTGTTTAAAATTGATTTTTTCTTTGCTTAGAATTAATTCTTTTAACAGAAAAAAGTTAAATATTTCATTTTTGGTCGAAAATTAATCGTTTTCAATTGAAAATTCATGTATTTTTTTTAAATTCCTGTTTAATAGTTAAAATTTAACTTTTTGGTTGGAATTGGATCTTGTTCACACATAAATTCAACTATTTGGTTGAAAATTCATGTATTTTGTTGAAAATTCCTCTTTTCTAGTTAAAAATTAATTTCCTTAACTGAAAATGATTAAACTAATCCATTTTTGAAAATTCAGTTTTTTTTCTGAATTACTTTTTGGATTGAAAATTTGACTATTGATTTAAAATTGATCATTTTTGAATGAAAATTCAACTATTAAATTTTTCATTGAGAATTCATATTTTTTGGTTGAACATTCAACTACTCTATTGAAAGTTGAACTACTTTGAAAAACATTAATGTTATTAGTTAAAGATTTAATTATTGTGTTGAAAATTAATTTTTTCATTTTTTAAAATTACTTCTTTCAAGAAAAAATTCAAATATTCCATTTTTGGCTGAAAATCGATCGTTTTCAAGTGAAAATTTATGTATCTTATTGTAAATTCGTCTTCATTGGTGAAAAATTAATCTTCTTGATTCAAAATTCAACTGTTTGGTTGAAAGTTAATCAACATTATTAAAAATTGAAGATTGAAATATTTTGTTGAATATCCGATTTTTCTGGTTAAAAATTAATTTTCTTAATTGAAAATTTAACTATTCCATTATTGGTTGAAAATTGATCATTTTTAGTTGGAAATTCAACCATTGAATTTTTCATTGAGAACTCATCTTTTTTGGTTGAACATTCAACTACTTAGTTAAAAATTGAGATACTTTTGTGAATATTTTTTATTGAAGATTAAACTATTGGGGTAACAATTATTTTTCGCGTGGAAAATTATTATTTTTAATTCAAAATATAACTATTCTATTTTTGATTGAAAATTTATATTTTTTAGTTAATCTTCAACTTTTTGGTTGGAATTTGGTCTCCTTTAGCTGAAAATTCATTTTTTTTCAATTCCTCTTTTTTAGTTAAAAGTTAACTTTTTGGTTGGAATTGGATCTTTTTCACATAGAAATTTAACTATTTAGTCTAAAATTCATGTAGTTTGTTGAAAATTCGTCTTTCCTAGTTAGAAATTAATTTACTCAACTGAAAATTAAATAAATTTATTTTTTAAAATTCATTTTTTTTTTGAAAATTGTTTTTTGGACTGAAAATTCAACTATTGTATTATTGAAAAATTGATAATTTTTAGTTGAAAATTCAACTAATAAATTTTTCATTGAGGAATCATCTTTTTCGTTCAAAAATGCAAAGACTTGGTAAAAAATGAATCTTCTTGCTTGAAAATTAAACTCTTCTGTGCAAAATTTATTTTTTTGCTGAAGATTCATAATTTTAATAGAAAATCCATTTCCTTGGTTGACAATTTAATTATTTTGTTGGAAATTAATTTTTTCTTTGCAAAAATTAATTCTTCCAACAGAAAATTTAAACATTCCATTTTTGGCTGAAAATTGATCGTTTTCAATTCAAACTTTATGTGCTTTTTGTAAATTCGTCTTTTTTGGTGAAAAATTATTCTTCTTGATTCAAAATTCAACTACTTGGTTGAAAGTTAAACGACTTTATTAAAAATTCATGTTATTGGTTAAAGATTGAAATATTTTGTTTGAAACACTGATTTTTTTTTGGTTGAAAATTCATTTTCCTAATTGAAAATTCAATTTTTCCATTATTGTTTGAAAATTGATATTTTTTATTTGAAAATTCAACCATTATATTTTTCATTGACATTTCATTTTTTTTGGTTAAAAATTCAAAAACTAGGTAGAAAATTAATCTTTTTGATTGAAAATTTAACTTCTAGTTTGAAACTTAATTTTTTTAACTGAAAATTAAACTAATCCATTTTTGAAAATTCAGTTTTTTTTTTAAATTACTTTTTTGACTGCAAATTTACCTATTGTATTATTGATTTAAAATTGATCATTTTTAGTTGAAAATTCAACTATTAAATTTTACATTGAGGATTCATCTTTTTTTTGAAAACTCAACTACTCAATTAAAAGTTGAACTTATTTGGAAAACATTCATTTTATTGGTTAAAGATTTCATTATTTTGTTGAAAATTAATTTTTTCTCAGCTGAAAATTAATTCTTTTAACAGAAAATTGAAATATTCTATTTTTGGCTGAAAATTGATCGTTTTCAATTGAAAATTTATGTATTTAATTATAAATTCGTTTTTTTTTTTTTGGTGAAAATTAATCTTCTTTTTAATGTTCAAAAATTAATTTTCTTAACTGAAAATATAACTTATCAATTTTTAGGTGAACATTTATCGTATTTATTTGAAATTTCTACTACAAAATTTATCATTAAGAATTCATTTTTTTGGTTGAAAATTCAATTACTTGGTTGAAAATTGATCTTTTTTATTTGAACTCAAACTTTTTGGAGGAAATTTCACCCTTTTATGTTGAAAATTCAACTATTTGGTTGAAATTTCATTTATTTTGTTGAAAATTCGTCTTTTCAAGTCAAAAATTTATTTTCTCAATTAAAAATTGAAATAATCCATTTTTTAAATTTAATTTTTTTTATTACATTTTGACCTGATAATTTAACTATTGTATTATTGATTTAAAATTTATATTTTTAGTTGGAAATTCAACTATTAAATTTTTCATTGAGGATTCTTCTTTCTTGGTTTGAAAATGCAACTACTCGATCAAAAGTTGAAATACTGAAATAAAAATTCATTTAATTGGTTAAAGATTTAATTATGTTGTTAAAAAATAATATTTTCTTTGCTTGAAATTGATTCTTTTAACAGAAACTTTAAGTATTCCATTTTTTGGTGAAAATTTTCTTGTGGTTGAAAATTCAACTACTTTTTTAAAAAGTCATCGTTTTTTGCAAAAATTCAACAATTTTGTTGGATTAAAAATTCTTTTTTTTTTGGGATTGATTCGAAAATTTTTCAATTATTCAATCCCGTTCTCTACACCTTGCACTTTCATTTGCAACGCGTGTCAATTTTGACACTCGAAAACCGATTTTGGATTCCCTCTGCTTAGAAGCAATTAAAAATTCTGTTTGCAAATCGAGTGCAATATAAATTCCAACCCGAACTACAAATTTATATAAATGAGTTGAAATTGAAGAGCTGAAAGTTCTTTTCTGGTACATTGAACTATGCGAAAAAATTCTTGGAAGTTCTACTCGCTTAATTGATAGGTTAAATAGATTTTTGTCCACTTAGACGATGTCAAGTACCACCCAATTTATTGATAGAAGTTATGCTATGGAGGTAATCTAGAATGATAAAATATTAGTTACGCGCGTAATCAACCGAAAATCTGACAATGATAGCAAGGGATAAGCGATATCAGGGTGTCCATCGAATCTTCAGAACAAAATTCAAGATCTCTTTCAGGTTTACAGGTCTTCTTTTTTTTATAAAATAATAAAAAAAACGTTTGTTTATACATTTAAAAAATTAGCCATTTCATTTTTTTTGCCAACAATTTCTAAAAGAAGCCGAATCATAAATAGACTAATTCTTCATTTTTTTCAAACATAAGTGGTCTTTGTGAAATCTTTGGGAATATTTTCAAATCTTTTGTAAAGTATTTGAAATCTTCGAAATCTTTGTGTAATCTGTGATATCTTTGTGTATTCGTTGGAATTTTTTGAAGTATTACAAACCGCAGTGAAAGCTTGAGATTCCCTTGAAATCTTTTGGAATTATTTTAAGCTATTGTAAAATCTTTAGAATCCTGGAAATCTTTGAAATGCTTTTAATCTTTGGGAATATTTTAAAATCTTTTGAAAAGTCTTTGAAATTGTTGTGAAATCGTTGAAATTTTTTATAGTATTTCAAACCTTAGTGAAAGCTTGAAATTTCTTTGAAATCTTTCGATATTATTGAAAGCTTTTGTAAAATCTTTGCAATCCTTGAAATCTTTGAAATCCTTGAAATCTTTGAAAATATTTTTAAATCTTTTGAAAAGTCTTTGAAATCTTCGAAATCTTTGTGAAATCTGTGAAATCTTTTGAAATCTTAGTGTATTCATTGGAATTTTTTGAAGTATTACAAACCTTAGTGAAAGCTTTAGATTTCTTTGAAAAGTTTTGGAATTATTTAAAGCTTTTGTAAAATCTTTGCAATCCTTGAAATCTTTGAAATCCTTGAAACCTTTGGGAATATTTTTAAATCTTTTGAAAAATCTTTGAAATTTTTGTGAAATCGTTGAAATTTTTTAAAGTATTACAAACCTTAGTGAAAGCTTGTAATTTCTTTGAAATATTTCGATATTATTGAAAGCTTTTGGAAAATCTTTGCAATCCTTGAAATCATTGTAATCCTTGAAATCTTTGAAAATATTAAAAATATTTTGAAAAGTCTTTGAAATCTTCGAAATCTTTGTGAAATCTGTGAAATCTTATAAAATCTTTTTGTATTCGTTGGAATTTTTTGAAGTATTACAAACCTTAGTGAAAGCTTGAAATTTCTTTGAAATCTTTGAAATCCTTGAAATCTTTGGGAATATTTTAAAATCTTTTGAAAAGTCTTTAAAATCTTTGTAAAATCGTTGGAATTTTTTATAGTATTACAAACCTTAGTGAAAGCTTGAAATTTCTTTGAAATCTCTTGATATTATTCAAAGCTTTTGTAACATCTTTGCAATACTTGAAATCTTTGAAATCCTTAAAATATTTGGGAATATTCTTAAATCTTTTGAAAAGTCTTTGAAATCTTCGAAATCTTTGTGAAATCTGTGAAATCTGTTGAAATCTTTGTCAAATCGTTGGAATTTTTGAAAGTATTACAAACCTTAGTGAAAGCTTGTAATTTCTTTGAAATCGTTCGATATTATTGAAAGCTTTTGTAAAATCTTTGCAATCCTCGAAATCTTTGAAATCCTTTTAATCTTTGGGAATATTTTAAAATTTTTGAAAAGTCTTTGAAATTTTTGTGAAATCGTTGGAATTTTTCAAAGTATTACAAACCTAAGTGAAAGCTTGAAATTTCTTTGAAATCTCTCGATATTATTGAAAGCTTTTGTAAAATCTTTGCAATCTTCGAAATCTTTGAAATCCTTTTAATCTTTGGGAATATTTAAAAATCTTTTGAAAGGTCTTTGAAATCTTCGAAATTTTTGTGAAATCTGTGAAATCTTTTGAAATCTTTGTGAAATCGTTGGAATTTTTTTAAAGTATTACAAACCTTAGTGAAAGCTTGAAATTTCTTTGAAATCTCTCGATATTATTGAAAGCTTTTGCAAAATCTTTGCAATCCTTGAAATCTTTGAAATCCTTTTAATCTTTGGGAATATTATATAATCTTTTGAAAAGTCTTGGAAATTTTTGTGAAATCCTTGAAATTTTTTAAAGTATTACAAACCTAAGTGAAACCTAGAAATTTCTTTGAAATCTTTCGATATTATTGAAACCTTTTTTAAAATCTTTGCAATCTTTGAAATCTTTGAAATCCTTGAAATCTTTGAAAATATTATAAAATCTTTTGAAAAGTCTTTGAAATCTTCGAAATCTTTGTGAAATCTGTGAAATCTGTTGAAATCTTTGTGAAATCGTTGAAATTTTTTAAAGTATTACAAACCTCAGTGAAAGCTTGAAATTTCTTTGAAATCTCTCTATATTATTGAAAGCTTTTGTAAAATCTTTGCAATCCTCGAAATCTTTGAAATCCTTCTAACCAGGGTTGGCCCGGCCGGTAACCGGCCGGCTCCCGACCATGAAATCCAACCAGGGGTAGCCCGGCCGGGATCTGACCAGAAACCTTGTTGTAGTAGGGCTAACTGGGGCAATTTCTGCACGGGATACGTAAACAATTGGACCAATTGAAGTGGTAGTGAGGCAAAACTGGAAGCGAGGTAAGAAAGTCGTATAAGGGATTCATTTTCATCCAAGTAACATTTTTTTTAAAGAAAAAATACAACTTTGACGAAATTGTTATATTTTCAAGACAAAAGGGGAAATTTTTGACGAAATAGTGAAATTTTGATCAAAAAAGTTAATTTACCACGAAATTGTTGTATTTTAAACAAATTACATAAATTTTCAACTAAAAAAGATCAATTTTATACTTAAAGGAATAGGTAGATTTTCAGTGAAAAGTTTAGGTCTCAACCAAAAAACAGATGAATTTTCAAGAAAATATTCAAATTTGGAACCAGAAAAGATTAATTTTTAATAGTTAAACAAGACTGTTTTCTAAATAACTCAAACTCCATTTAGTTGTATTGCTAAACTTTAAAATTTACTAAACGGAACTAAATAGACTTTGAGTAATTTAAATACCGTTTAACAGCACCCGAGATTTGGAAAATTGTCTTATGTAATAATACAACATTTTTTACAACTTTTCAATTTGGTATATAATAAGCTGACGCAATGACAAAATGTTAAACAAAATGTTGCATTCAGTATAGGTTTTATCGCTTGTATTTAGTGGATGAAAAAAAGTTTAACTAAAGATCCTGTTATTACTGAAATACATGATAATTAGTATCTTAAGAACATCCTTAAGGTCATTTTGCTCAGCACTTGATGTTCAGGCTCACCAAAGCCATTAGTTTAAATTTCAATCCAAGAAAATATATTTGAGTTGTCTTCCTCGACGTTGAAAAGGCTTTTGACATTGTTGGCATATATATTTTGATAGAAAACTAATTCAGTTCAATTTTCCAAGAGTACTCATCCTTTTCATACATTTGTATCTCAATTTGTAAAAATCGTACTCAAAATAAACAACATACTATTAGATGAAAAACCATGTCTAGCGTGTCTTCCCCAGGGTAGATTTCAAGGATCTGTCTTCTTTATAATATATGTAAGCGATATATTTGAGGTTTGCTAGGTTTTAATTAGAACATAGGCAGATATTACTTCATTACTCACTCCTTCTTGGTCACTAACAAGTGAGAATGAACCTCTTTTTTAGTCAGAAAACACAAAAACATTAATCACGTACAGATGATTCAAAATTAATTTATCAGACTCATTTCCAAAACAACCAGATATAATAAAGCTCTGTCCTACATAAATTACTTCAAACAACTTATAATTCATATTGTATTGAAGAAACTACTACTAATTTTCGCTAATCTACATCATTGTCGATCTTCAAACATATATCCTGTCGTTGGCATGTGATTCCAAAAGATTTTCTTATCAAATAAATTTCCCGGGTTTGGGGTGACTTGGCCGCAGTTTTCTCTTTTAACTTCTCTCAACCGAGTCCAGTCTTTCTCTTCACACTTCTATTCTTATAATATGAAATAGCTCCTTAGATTTTGTCGTTTTCCTGTCTGTCATATCAAATTTTTCTCAGATTGTGTAATAATGCCCAATCGACAAACGCACAACAACCTCTTCCAGCCATATAAGTCTATCGGATTTCACAAGAGTTAGGGTTGTGTGAGGCTTCCTAATCCTACCCGAACTTTTCTCAAACTCATCCAGATCCCCCTGAGCTTTCTTAAAAGTTACTTTTTGATGGAACACCGTGCACTACCTTTTACTTCCTTGACCATAGTAGCGACCCTATCCCCGGTTCAGACTTCCCTGCTTTCTTAGACCAACGCCTCATCCGTGAAAACGCGGTCGCCGTCCCCAGAAACCGCCAACTATCGAAGTCTATGTCCCCAGAAGCTATTCCTCGACCTCAGGTACTCAAAACACCTCTACCCTAGAATAAAACAAGAACTTTCGTGTAAATAGTAGAGTCAGTCTCAGCCCATAGGCTGACCTAAACTTGTATAATTTAATGATACGGTATAATTTAATGGTAAATGCAAACTGGAATCTCAAAAAAAAACAATAGATTTTCCGAATTTTTATTTGATTTTTTATTGATTAATAAGCCCTAATGTGGAATATTATTGTAATACAAGGATTCGTATAATGATTGAAATGTTGACGACTTTTTAGATCGATTCATGGTACGTCAGTTCTTTGATTTTCACGCCGAGGCATAGAATCAGGAGTTAAGTAATGTGTCTCTTCTACAACATGAATATCAGTTCTTTGATTTTCACGTCCAGGCATAGCATCAAGAGGTAAATGATGTAAATCGCCTACAACATGAATGTGACGAGAAATTATCGTGTAATGAACGTGAGGGATGTCATGCATGTGATCTTCATCCAAAGAAAAAAGTGTTGCTCCCAAACCAAAATGAGATCGTGGTCCTATCCAACAATTGTATTCTCCATCTTCATCAGAAGTATTATCCCCATCGTTATTTTTATGAGGATGTGCTGTGCCGGGTCTAAGACGTGCATGGAATTGATTTCTTTCATCGATTATTACATAAGCGTGCCCGTATGGATCATTAGCATCTGATGAAATAACAACGCTTGACATATGTTGGAGAGGTCCATAAACCAAATGGCCAGGTACAAGCACGCCGTCTCTTAGTTTCTGAATAACAATTATACTTTCTGAAGAAATATTGAAAGAATGGATACCTGGAGGTCCTTGATTACGGCCATGCTTATGTGCAAGGCCATAATCCAGAGCACTGGCTAAAAAAAAAATGATGAAATTTAGATACACTGGTAAAATAACTGTTAGTGTAAGTAGATCAGCACATAGGCAGGGGGATTACTAGTTGCATATTGCGAAACGGACACAGTTACCAAAATCTCGAAATTTCAATTTATGAAGGGTGTTGATTGTGAAACTTTCTCACGTCACGTCCACGTTCACCTAACTGACCTCAACACCTCAACGCCTCAATACCCTTTTCTTCTCTAACCCATTTCCCAGTCACACCATTTTTTTACAGTCCTGCCTATCCCCCCTATGCAAACCCCTCTTCCTTCTCAATTCTTATATGCCCTTTCCACATTCTTAAAATTTTTATTTAGAATTAAAATTTGCAAATAAAATTTAAATTCAAAATTTAGATTTTAAATTTTAAATTAAAATTTGAAAGTAAAATGAGGCGACTAAGAAATCTCGAAAAATAAAATGCCCGACACTGTAAAATTGCCGAATTGGAAAACTCCCGAATAATAAGATTCCCGAATAATAAATTTTATGAATACTAAGGTTCACGAATAATAATATTTATTCATAAATTAAAAAATTGCCTCAATCGAAATATTTCCCACAGGGAAATTTTTAATTGTAAATTAAATTTTTTGTATTCAAGAGTCACATTCGAAGAGAGTGTATATAAATAACCTAAAATATGACGCTAGTCGTCACTTTTTTCTTTCCATACGTTACCAGATTTGAATCTCGCGACGCGGCACTAAATGGAAATATGGATTTGAACAAACAACTGAAAGAAAAAAATACATACAATTTGAAAGTAAGGTAATAATGTTTGAAAATTGTAATATATTTCCATAGATAAATAAACTGAAACATTGCGTAATCGACAGTTCTTCCTTTGCGTATGTTACAAGATTTTGATTTGGCAAAGTGGCAGTGATTCGAAATTTTGATTTAAAAAATTTGTTAAACACACAT
>JAABKJ010007545.1:92743466-92753765 GCA_011634705.1 Andricus grossulariae | reverse complement strand
CGTATGTTACAAGATTTTGATTTGGCAAAGTGGCAGTGATTCGAAATTTTGATTTAAAAAATTTGTTAAACACACATTTAAAAGTTTAAATATTATATTGTCTTTAGATAATATGCAACCTCTCTCATTCAATACGAGGTAAATTTACTTGCAAAATGAAGCAAAGCCACGCAGGCAAATTTTAGAATGGATATCTTCATTCTTTTCAAGTACGTGTAGAGATAACGATAAAGATGACTAATTTTGGGAATAAAAAATTTCTTGAAAGGCGCCTGATTTTACATAATATTTATAATCGAGTAGAGAGGCGAAGATTCTTAACTCGGTGTTTATCATATCCGACTTATTACTCATGGAACCTTCAGAAATGTTTACATTTTTTACATTTAGTTTTTTATCTGGAATAAATTGTGGAGGTAATGAAGCTTTTTTTTGCAATTAAAAAATGTTCAACTTTAACCACATTATTCATGCTTATGACAAATGCCATGGACTTATATAATTGAGAAAAGTTTCAATCGGACTGCTGCATTTTTCAGAGAAAAAAAATGTTATACAAATTTGTTGAATTATTTATAAAAAATATAACTTTCTACCCGAAAGATAAATTGTTTACAAAAAAGACAAATTTCCACTGAAATACTCATAAATAATATAAATTAACTTATACATTATTACCAAAAAAAAAGAGAGATCAACTTCTAACCCGAAAAAGAACAGCTAGATTTTGAGTAAAAAATTATTTTGCCACCAATTATTTGTCAACAAAATAGTTTAATTTTTAAGCCTAAAAGACAAATTTTCGTTACAATAATAGAATTATTATCAACCATAGCACTTCAATTTTTAATCAAACAATTGCATTTCTTGAGCAATAATATTAAATTTCTACAAAAAGAGATAAAGTTTTGAATCGGAAAGATTTTTTACTGAAAAAAGTCAAACAAATTGGTGAATTTGCAAGCCGAAAAAACGATTTTTTATAGAAAACGGTAGCATTTTCATCAAAGAAGTTTAATTTTCTACCAAAAAGAGGAATAATTTGATACAAAACACTTCAATGTTCAACAAAAAAGTTAATTTACTAGCAAATAATTAAATTTTTAATCAAAAAGATGTATTTTCAACCAGGATGATAAATTTTTTATAATAAAATAAGCCTTTCCAACAAATTGAATAAATTTGAACCGAAAAAGATCCATTTCAAACCAAATTAAAGGTCAAATTCAACCAAGAAGATTAATTCTCTACCAATAAGAAGAAATTTTGACAAAAGTGTTTCATTCTCGTTCAGAAAAATTTTTTAGTCACGACTGAAAAACAATTTAACTAAATTTTCGAATTTTCAAGCCAAGAAGACGAATTCTCCTGAAAAAATGTGTATTTCCTACCAAAATAGATTATTTTTGACCAAACTGTTGCATTTGAATATAGGCAGACAGCACTTTAATACTTACTTGTTCTTGGTCACTAAGTGAGAAATAATTCATTTTTCAGTAAAAAAAACCAGCCAAGATAAGTCAAACTAAAATAATTGATGAACCACTAGAATGGAAATACTACGTTAAATACCTAGGAGTTAGGCTACATAAATGCCTAAGTTGAAAAGAATATATCTCTCATAAGACCTATAATAAGATATGTCTGTACAATCTGGAGCGGAGCTTGAACAAAAATATCAATCACATTCAGATAATTCAAGATCAATTTATCAGGCTCATTTCCAAATCAACCAGATATAATAAAGTTCTGTCCTACATAAAGAACTTCAACTAACTAATAATTCAGATTGTGTATCCTGTCCTTGGCATGCGATGCCAAAAGATTTTCTTATCAAATAAATTTCCCTGGTTTGAGGTAACTTGGCCGCAGTTTTTTCTGTCGACTTCTCTCAACCGATTCCTCTTTTTCTCTTAACTCTTATGTTCTTATAATATACGATAACTCCTTAGATTTTGTCGTTTTTCTTTTTGCCATGTCAATTTTTTCTCAGATTGTGTAATAATGCCCAACCGGCGACGTACAACAACTTCTACCAGCCATATAATTCTATCTGATCTCACAAGAGTTAGGGTTGTATGGGGCTTCCTAATCCTACCCGAACTTTTCTCAAATTCATCCGGATGCCCCAGAGCTTTCGCAAAGGTCACTTTTTGATGGACCATTATGGACTACCCTTTACCTTCTAGACCATAGTAGCGACCCTATACCCGCCTCAGTCTTCCCTGCTTTTTCCGACCAACGCATCATCTGCGAAAACGCGGTCGCTGTCCCCAGAATGCAAACGGGAAGAACTAAAAATGCAATAGATTCGTAAAATTTGTCTTTTTTTCATTTATTGTTAAACTGTAATGTGAAATATTATTTTAATACAAGCATTCAGAAAATAATCAATAATTGAAATGTTGACAGCTTTTTAGATCGATTCATGGTACGTCAGTTCATTGATTTTCACGTCCAGCCATCTCATCAGGAGGTAAATGATGTAACTCTCCTACAACATGAATGTGACGCGAATCTATACTGTAATGAACGTGAGGGATGCCATGCATGTGACCTTCATCTAAAGGAAGAAGTGTTGCTGCGTAACTAAAAAGAGCTTGTCGTCCTATCCAACAATGGTATTCTCGATCTTCGTCAGGAGTATTATTCTCATCGGTATTATTACGGGGATATGTTGTGCCGGGATTAAGACGTGCATAGAATTCATTGCTAGCATCGATTATTACAAAAGCATGCCCGTATGGATCATTATCATCTGATGGAAGTTCACGTCTTCGTATTGGTTGAAGATCTCCATAAACCAAATGGCCAGGTACATACGCGCCGTCTCTTACTTTCTGAATAAAAATCATGCTCCCTGGAGCAATATTGAAAGAATGGATACCTGTAAGTCCTTGATTATGGCCATGCTCATGTACATGTCCATTATCCAAAGCACCGGCTAAAAAAAAGATTCATGAGATTTTATACGCTGGTAAAATAACAGTTAGTGTAAGTAGATCAAGACTCAGGCAGGGGGATTTCTAGTTGCATAATGCGTAACGGACACGGTTACCAAAATCTCCAAATTTCAATTCATGCAGTGTGTTGATTGTGAAACTTTCTCACGTCACGTCCATGTTTACCTAACTGACAAACAACTGAAGAGAATAAGAAGAGAATAAAAATTGAAACAATTGACCGTTTCGGTAAAAGTGTAGGAAAAGTAAAGCGAGAAAGTTATATAATTGACACCCTGCATAATGATACATTTACATTTCCCTATACCTTTCCCCATAAGTCATTTATCTCTCAGACTCTGCCCATATCACCTATTCCTCATTCTGCCTAATACCTTTCACACCTCCTTCTCCCTTCTTCTTTTCTATATGTTTCACCCGTCCCTTCAATATGTTCCCTAAACCATTTCCCTTTCTTTAATCCCTCACCTCAACACACTTTTCTTCTCTAACCCACTTCCCCCTTTTACCATTCTTGTATCCCTTTCCTTGTAATCCTGCCTATCCCCTTATGCAAACTCCTTTTCCTTCTCAATTCATATATCCCCTTTCCACATTCTTAAAATTTTTAATTAAATTCAAAATTTTTAAATAAAATTTGAATTAAAAATTAAAATTTACATTTAGAATTAAAATCAGAAAATAAAATTAAAATTTTGAATTAATAATCAAAATTATTTGCGCTTGCTTATATAGAAAGCACATTCATGAATAATATTTATGAATAAACTAAAACATAGCGTTGATCGTTACTTTTGAGTTTCCATATGCTAAATGATTTTGATCTAGGAACGTAGCATTAAATAAAAATCTTAAAAACAAATATATTTTACAGAAAAATTGGCAATTGCAAATTTTATTTTGTACACTAAGAAATCGAATGTTGAATGGAGACTTTTCAATAAACCTTAATATTGCGTTGGTCGTTACTTTTTTTCCCATATGTTACATGATTCTAATCTAGCAACGTGACACTAAATCAAAATATTGAACAAGAATATGTTTTATAGAGAACTTTGTAATTGTAAATTTGATATTTTACTCTTAAATGTGAAATTCAGAATTGGAATTTAATAATAAACTAAAATATTTCGTCAGTGGACGTTTTTTTATTTCCATATGTCACAATATTTTAATCTAGCAACGTGGCACTAAATGAAAATATTTATAAACAGTATTTTTCACAGGGTAGTTCGTAATTGTAAATTTAATTTTTCAAATTTGGGAGTAACATTTAAGAGCAGCATTTATTAATAAACTAAAACATTGCGTTGATCGTTACTTCTCTCTTTCCATATGTCACATTATTTTAAATATTGCAACGTGACACTAAATAAAAATATTGAAGAAGAATATTTTTCACTTAAAAATTTGCATTTTTACATTTAATTTATTATATTTAGAAGTCACTTTTAAGAATAGTATCAATCCGAAAAGTAATACATTGCGCTAAACGTTACTTTTTTCTTTCCATATGTTACATTGTATAGATCTGGCAACGTCGCAGTAAACGAAAATATGTATTGAAAATATTTTTCACACGGACATTTTTTATTGTAGAAATAAATTTTTCATTCAAAAGACACCATCAAAGACAGTATATTATATATTATTAAATAAAATAAAAAATTGCGTTAGTCGTCACTTTTTTCTTCCCATATGTTACTAGTTTCGAATCTGCCAACGTGGCACTACGTAATAACATTCATTAAAAATATTTTTCATATGCAAATTTCGGAATTGTCAATTTTATATTTTATTTTCAGAAGTCTAATTTATAATTAAGATACATGAATTAACTAAATCTTTGCGTTAGTCACAATTCTTTTCTTTCCATATGTTACAAGATTTGAATCTGGCACGTGGCACCAAATGGAAATATTGATTTGAACTAATTTTCAAATGGAGTTTAAAAGTAAAGTTGTATTTTTTCAATTGTAATATATTTCCATAGATAAATAAACTTAAACATTGCGTTATCGACATTTTTTCACTTCCATATGTTACACAATTTTAATTTGGCAACGTGGCACTTAATAGAAATTTTTGTTTTAAACCTCTTTCAAATACATATTTTTAATTGTAAATTTCATATTGTATTTAGATAATATGCAATATTTCTCATTGAGTATTAGGTAAACTTACTTGCAAAATGAAGCAAAGCTACGCAGGCAAATAACAAAATGACGATCTTCATTTTTTTCAAATAAAAGTAGAGATAACGATAGAGATGACTAATTTTGGGAATAATATATTTTATGAAAGGCGCCTGCCTTTATATTATATTTACAATCGAGTGGAGGGGCGAATATTCTTGAGTAGGCGCTTATCATATATATCTGATTTATTACTCATGGTACCTTCAGAAATGTTTGAGTTTATAACATATGGTTTTTTATCTGGTCTTAATTGTGGAGATAATAAAGTTTTTTTTTCACGCGAGAAAAAATGGCCAACTTTAATCAACTATTCATGCTTATGACAAATGCCATGAACTTATGTCAATGAGAAAAGTTTCAATCGAATTGTTGCATTCTTACGACAAAAAGATGAATCTTATACAAAACAATTAAATTATTTATATAAAATATAACTTGTAACAGATCTGTCACTATAAGGTATGACACGGTGCGACCCTGCGCAAAATGGTTACCGGGCCGTACACGAGAGGAGATGGAACCCCACGAGGGGCCCCGAAGCTCAGGACGATCGTGCATCCCGTCGCAAGTCTCTTCCTTTTTCGCCTTCCGCCTTTAGTGCTCTCGTTGTTCGTACCCTAATGTTTTCGACTTCTGGCCTAGTGCTCTCGCTCATCACCATCCGGTGCCATCGCTAACCTAATAGGACCTTCTCCTCCGAGGCAAACCCTTGGACCACGACGCGACCAGCCCGGAACGTCTCCGCGGGAATTAGATTTATTGGACCTCTATCCGCAAACCCGCAGCCTGCACCCGCCACGGGCTGACGGCCTTCAAACGAATGTAAGTCGTCAATAAGCCAAGTCTTAGGTTTTGCGAATCAATAGTTTTATTGTGTCTAAACTCTTATCTCGGTACACCAAATCCCACTTTCCCTCCTCGGTCTTACTCTCGTAATACCTGGCGCCCAACCCACAATCCCACACTTTTCCGATGAAAAATTCTAATCTGCCGAGAAAAAGGACAATGTTAAAGTTTAGACTCTACTTTTGACTCTAGCTCTCGAACTCTTAACTTATTTAGACTTTTTGCATGCTAATTGATGCTTATACCTCATGCCAGTTATGAAAATGATATATATGTCCCAATGATGTGATATATTTATGAAAATGATATATATGTGCTAATAACTTCATATATATGTGCAATGATTTATCTAGATTTGCTCATGATATTCTATGTGCATGTGAAATTTTATATTTGAATGGATATGCGTTTGAGATTATACCGTTTATACGCGAATATCGTGGCAGGTAATTGGGTATCGTAATTCAGGGATTAAATACAAAAATTTGAAACCATAAACGGAAATTAAATTAGGAATTTCTCTCGACGGTAATAAAAATCGAGTCCTCACGCGCAACATGTACCTTCGCGAGTCAAACGCAAAGTCCTGCGTCGTATCTCCTGAACAGAGGGCCCTTTGACGAAAATAAACATATTTTCGAACTCTCTGACCATTAAATGACCTATTAAAATTTTTATTTAAATTTCTCGAACGAAATTGGAATTTTCAATTAGAAAATCACATTGGACAAATATATACAGGGTGTCCCACCAACAATAATTTTAACTTAACTTAATACAAATGAAACTCAGGTCGGGTAAAGTCAAGAAAATAATGTCGAAACCCACTAACACAGAAAGCGATCACGACAACTTGGACTTGGAGGGTGCCGCTGCATTTCCAATCTAAAATAGTTATTTGGGTAAGGCCACAACGAGACAAATAATCGAAAATATGGTCCCAACTCCACCCGAAAACACGGGCGCTATCCTTTAAATAATAAATAGATCGATAGGTCGCGGTAGGAGTTTTGCGAGAAAGAATATGGACACCCTAATGAATAAAAATAGGTCAGACCAAGACAAATTGACTCGAACAACATATACTGAACCAACTAAAACTCGAAACAATGAACACCCCCTCCATGCCATTACTCAAATCCTTAACAATACCTTTTTGCCAACAAACAATACTTTCTTCTAGGATAATAAAAATGTACCCACAATAGGAGTATCTGTAGAAAGGAGTAACGAAAGAAAGATAACCAAAAAATGAAACTTTTGATTGCTATTCCTTTTTGGAAAACAATATACAGTTCATTTTGGAAACCGATGAACTTTTAGAAACTGTAGAGTTCAATGAAATCGTGAACCGACAAAAGGACAGATTTTTTTAAGGAAGGGAAAAAAGGAAAAACAATTTAAGACTAAGACTCGACCCACCCGTTCATAGCTCTTTCGAATATAAAAAGAAAATAATAGAACCAGCTAACATGACAAATAGAAGCAAATCACGTAGTGAATACTCAGTGCAATTCAGTTTAAGGGAACAATTAGAAGATCAAAATTAATTTTCTCACAATATTACTACGAACCATAACCAAGCAAGAATTAATAACTCAAGATTACAATACACAGACGACGGCGAAACATCACAAGACAGAACAAACTCAAACCAAAACAGACGACATGGACTCGCGATAACAAGGAAAAGGTCACGCAGACACTTTAGAATCCACACAAATATCACAGATACGGATAGAGAACCTGAAAATAATCATTTCAATAACGAGACAAGTCCAGCAACTTATCTCCCATTCGGAATAATCCAAACCCCCTTTCAAATTATAAGCAACATGCCTGTTAAATTCAGAAAAAATAAAGATGATAGTATCGCGCATTTCCTGGACGAATTAAAAAGATTTAAAAGGGAATGCAAAATAAACGACCGCGATATTTAAAAAAATTTAGACGCACTGCTAATAGAAAATGGAAAAGATTGGTGCGAAATAAACCAAAATTCCTGGAAATATTCATCGGATTTTATAGCAGATTTTGAAAACGCGTATATTGATGAAAGTTTTTTTGAAAGAAATAAAATTCTGCAACCGAAAAAGGAACCAAGGCATCCACTCTTATCTAACAGAAATTAGAAAACTTTTTACTAAACTCTACCCTAGAAAAAAACTTAGAATGGAAACTACGCAGAACTTACGAAAACCTCCGAATGAACAATTAGAGGATTTAGGTAAAGAATGGCAAACTGAGCTAGCCAAATAAAAAATTCCAGACCAAATCTTACAAATTACTGAACCTAAAATGGATGATAAACATGAGAAAAAGTGTAATAACCGCAACGGGGATAAAAAAAATGCAGGAAATAGTAAAGATGATAAAAAGGAAAATAATAATGGTAAAAATAATAAAAATTGCGGATATCAAAACCAAAATTATCAGGGTCGAAATCCATATAAAAATCGATTTCCACTTTCACCATTTACATTTCCATTCCTACCTTTTCAAAATCTATTCCAAAAAAACATCAGACCTAGATTCTTACCTGTTTTTCAATCAAATTACCAGCTCAGGTTCACAAAAAATAGAACACGACATCCATTTAATCCTTATAATCATATCTTACCAATGTTTCATCAAATGCTATTAGGGCAAAATCGAATTTAAAACAATCCAATGTTCGAATTCTCAACAGAAAAAGCGAAAAATAACTCAAAAAATAATAACGGCAAACAAAATTTCCAAAAACTGAATTACGGAAACAAAACTTGAAACCCGAGTAACAACGATAACAAAGACTTACAAGATAGGACAAGTTCTAACTCAGACGAAAAACATGACTCGAATGCAAGAAAGAATGAGAACACAAATAATTAAAGTTTTATTATTGTGGTTTAACGAGCCATTATAAAAGAGTATGTCCTTATGATGCTTATAACCAGAGAAACTGGAAGAGCAGGTACTAGGGCCGGAAAAAATCCAGAATTCCTTATTTTCCACTGTTAAACCTGTCTCGCGAAAATGAATGGTCGCGAACGGCAAGTAGTCAACATAACCGGGCAAGTAGCAATTCCAATAAGAGTCGGTAAACAAACAAAACATATTATATTCAGGTCAGTCCCAAAATCAAACTCCGTAGGCATTTTACGCACGGAAATGCTAAAAGCCCTACTCATGACCTTAAATTATGACTCGGAGACCAGGGAGTGTCCCACCTGCTATTTTATGGAAGCTTATCCAAACTCACTACACCTTCCCATAACTGAGAATAAAACTAAACCTAACATTTAATTAAAAGAGAATAAGGATGTTAAAAATGAAAAATTTAGAGATAAACAAGTGATTGAAAGGGAAGAAGTTAGGAATATAGATAAATAGTAGTATCAACCTCAAAAGTACTAGAGAATGTGACAAAAATAATAATAAACTATTAGAATAGAAAAAAATAGAACCCTCATGAAAGAAATACTGGACACACTAACATCAGCAAAATTCTTCTCAAAAATTGATTTGAGGTTAGCCTATTCACAAATATTCTTGAACGAAAACTCAAAACCAATAACAGCATCCACAGTCCCTGGAAAAAGCATGTACCAATTTGAAAGGATGCCATTTGGTTTAGCCAATGCTCCAGCCACTTTCCAGAGACTTATGGACAAAATTGTTACTCCAGACTTGAAGTAAAAAATTTTTTAAAGACCTTTTAACTTCAGCAATAATTTTAAACTGCCCAGATATCACGCAACCCATCCAGCTCAAAACTGACGTGAGTAATACGCGGTTAGGAGCCTCAACGGCGCAGAATCTCGGTACTCGGCATTCGAAAAAGAATGCCTAGCAGTAGTTTGGGCCATACGAAAATTGATGGCGATTAGAATCACTAGAATATGACTACGAAGTCATGTATCGTAAAGGTACTTCAAATTTCGTCTCTGACGCTCTCTCAAGATCAGCAAACAGACGACTGGTACATGAAAAATGGCGGATTGGAGATTCGCAAATCCACTTTTACAGAACTGACCCACTCAAATCTATTCTATTACCAGACTTAAAACCCTGGAAATTAGTCGTACCTAAAAAACTTAGAGCTCTAGTTTTACGGGAAAATCACGACGAAACCCAGGCAGGACATTTAGGCTCAGAGAAAACTTAAGCGAAAATTTCCGAACATTACTTCTGGCCAGTGGTATATTCGGACGTAATAAATTACGTAAGAAGCTGCCAGATCTGTCAAAGAGTAAAACCAAGCAATAAAAATAAGATAGGATGGATGAGGAAAAGGGTAATCGAAGAACCAT
>JAABKJ010007545.1:92729880-92743366 GCA_011634705.1 Andricus grossulariae | reverse complement strand
CCAGATCTGTCAAAGAGTAAAACCAAGCAATAAAAATAAGATAGGATGGATGAGGAAAAGGGTAATCGAAGAACCATTGACCGTGGTAGCAGCTGATATCAAGGGTCCACTACCAAGTTCTACAAAGAGAAAAAATCAATACATTTTAGTTTTCGTAGATCTGTTCACAAAATAGGCCGGAATAATCACAATTGAGAAAGGAAATGGGATCACAATAGGATAGGAATTCCACAAACGTGTCATTTTGTGTTCGTGAATACCACGAATCCTTCACACAGATAACGGTACTATTTACTCCAGCATTTTCAAATCTAGGTCGTGAAATAGAACAAATTCAGTAGCTCAAAAAAAACATAGAAAATGATAGCGAAATCAAGTTCCAAAGCGTGGGCAAATGAACAGATAGATTAGGAAGGTTACAAATTATAAAAGAGAAAGTCCAGAAAAATTCAGTTGAAGCGAACGAAAGAAAGGTCAATAATTATAACTTAAGCAGAAGACCCTTAGAATATAAAATAGGCGACAGGGTGCTTAAAAAATCTATAGGCGAATGGAACGTAAATGATTTTAAACTAGAAAAAGCGGGCACAGATACTAGTAAAAAGGTGCATGCAACACTCAAAAACTTAGGTTAAGATATTTAGACTCAATATATAGCAAAACTGCAGAGGATCAATAGCATTAACAGAGTAAACTGACTCAAAAACTCAAGACCAAAAAAGAAAAAAATGAGAGAGTACGGAAATTTACTTTTTAGACAATGGATCCCAGAAACAAATGCACTTATTGCCAGAGCATAATCTTCGAACGAACGATTTCAGAACATCAACAAAATTGCCAAGTCATAAAATGGTTTCGACTAAGAATGGCCGGAGTACCAGCAAGCGAAATTAAATATCACCCACACCGCCACGTCAGAAACCTTCTGAAAATGGCCACCAATATTGAGACCCTTTCATCAAATGAAGAGGGAGCTACAGGAGGAGAACAGCCAAACGAAGGAAGTGCCATTGGAGGGGCGCAACCAGATGAAGAAGCAAAAAGTACAAACACGTCTTAGGAAACAAAGTCAGACAACTTAGAACTACAACGAAAACTATTCCAGCTGAGTTTAGAATTCGCGGAAAAAGCAAAACGATTCGATCAAAAACTGCAAATAGATTTCAACACCAAGCAAGAGAACTAGAGAGAAAAGAAATAAAAAAAAACAAGAAGATGGGGAAATCCAAAAACCAACACGAAAGAGACCTGCCGTGGATAAACACACTTATAATACGAAACAACCTGGAAAGAAAAAGAAGGGAGGAAGCAATAAAACAAAAAATCAATAAACAAGAAGAAGGCGAAGCAATTGCGGAGGAATGTAAGGAGTTCAACAAAAAAAGAGATGGGGAAGTCAAAAGAAAAATGACTGAAACGAAACAACAATAAAACCGAAAGAAGAACAGCTCACACGACAAAAAAAGACCAACGAATACTATTTTCTACTCATTATTCTTACATTATACTTTCTACTCATTATTCATTACCACAACGGTTCAATGGAAATGAATAAATCGAAACTTTCATAAAACTATAGGACTTCTCAAGAAAATTCATCAGTTAGGTTGGAAAATGGACACATATTTTTCAATTTTTGGTCTGCAGTGTTGAAGGATGCTTAGAATGAATTTCGTGAATTAAAATAAATGTTTGGGTTTAGCGACAAATATGAATATATTAATTTTAATTGCCCGGGAAAATTGAAAAACTTGACCGGGAAAACCTGACAAATGACAGGGAATTTGAAATCGACCGCCAAACCCCGAGCATGGAAGCACGTCGCAACAGACACGTGGATTATGCGGAGCGTAGAGCTCCACGCAGGAGATGTGGCGAATGGTGAGGGAAGTCGTGGGAGAAGAAAAAGAGCGGAGGCGTCAAGCTGCGCTCAGCACGTGTTCAAAAACTCTTTTTTGTCAGATCCCTCTTGAAAGCGCGCCATTGCATGCACGTGAAGGAGGCGTAATGTGGCCGCTTCCAGACTAGTGACGTTCGCACATGCGCACTCCGCCGCCGCGCCAACATGAAACTTTACGCCAACTACATGAAACTTTAACCCCGCTACACATAAGCTGCACCTCGCAAGTAAGAATATGGAGGAACTGTTCTTCATCTTTGACAAAATTGTACTGCTAGTCCCGATAGTCTCTACTCAGTTTTATAGCAGACTACGTAAAATGTGACTATGATCCTTCAAATCTGCCAGGTTCCCTGCACCCGAGCGGACAAAGTTGTCAACAAATTAGCAAAAATAGAAGCTTTCATAATCTAAACTTGAAATTTTACACTCAGGGGTTTTCTGGGTTGCCGATAAAGAATTTGATGTCGATTCCACACAAAAAATGGCGGTTGCAATATTGTATAAACTTGTATAAACACTTGTATAAACAACTTATTTGATTTCGATGACAATCGAGATACTGGAGTTTCATGACTCGATGATAACATATTTGTCGTCATTTCTACGAAGAAAATAATCGCGGATGCAATGTGGCGGATAGTGTTTATGAATAACGAAAAAAACGCGAATTTAGACTATGATGGTCGCCATATTTGATCCACAATTTGTTTAACGTGAAAAACCCCTATATTTTGTGAAATTAAAAAAAACGCAAATTCGGTGATTCTGCATTTAAATAGTCGCCATATTGGATCCACCCTTATAAGATTTGTAATTCTAACATCAGAATTGTAATGAGCGACCCCAAAAAGCCACGTACATCAAATTTCAGACGACTTGAAAAAAATCGCTCATTCTGCGATTCTGCCTTTCAATAGTCGCCATTTTGGATGCACCAACTTAAATTTTCCAATCTCAACATCAGAATCGTAATCAGCGACCTCAAAAACCTTGAGATAACTTTCTATAACAATTATTCCTGATGTGCTTTTCCAGTGAATACAGGTGGCCTGTCAGGCACATTGCGTCTAAACTAGGAAGTTTTAGGGTTGCGTCTAACGGAGGGTTAAAGCAGAATTTGAAAAATTCCATCAAGAGCTATTCGACAAGAAAATGCATGGAAATTTTCATAGGAATGTAGAAAAACATTCCTTGTCGAAGGAGCAAACTTTTGCGTTTTCTCAGATCATCAGGGCTTAATTCAGGTCCAGAGGGTTTTATTTTCGCATGTCAGGACAGTGTCATTTCGACCTTAGCATATCGTGACGGCATTTTATGTCAAGAATTTCCAAGCGATAGGTTCAGAGCGTGTCATACACACGTTGAGTACCTAGAATAATACCATCGGGGTGTTCCACCCACGCAGGAACGGCGTGTATCTACAGACACAGTGCGGCCCTACGAGTGCTTCATTACCATCTTTGTCACTCTTACGGTGTTGGCCGCGAACCTGCCCTGCCGAACGCTCCAAGGGAGACAGAGTGAATTGTCCAAAACGAGAGGTGCCAAATTTTCTGGAGCTACGATTTTCGGACAGCAGTCTCCGTTGTACACTCGAGGCCTCACATTGTTGTCCAAGACTTCGAGAAACGAACTATATTCGTGATTGAATTCTCGGCTCCTTCCGAATACAACATCACTACCAAGGAGAAAGAACAGGAAGAAACGTATCAAGATCTTAAAAGGGAGCTGCAACGACTGTACCCAAAATATTCGGTACGTTTAATTGTCCTTGTGATAGGTCCTACTGGGAGCCGGGGTCATTTTTTAGATGGCAGTTGCTCCCAGTGGGACCCTGCGGTGGTTGTTAACCTTTTTTTTATATATTTATTTGACGTTGACAATCAATGGCATTTGTTAAAACCGATTCTGACGGACTATGTAATGAACAAGTAAATTCCAGAAGATCATATCGCAGCTTTACTTGAGAATGTGGATAGCAATGGACAAGGTACTCCATGTGTTTATCGCATTGTATTCTGCATAAATCAAAAAGTCCAATTAAATTCAGACTGCCTTCACTATGTCAGACACTGACATAAGTAATAAAATTTATTTTAGATCTCGCTTCCTTTTGCAATGAAGGCGAATTGAAAAAAGGCGAAGCCTGCGAAAGAAATATTGAGGATGAAGATAGAGAAAAACCGATGAAGATCAAAGATTCATTCATACTACATGTTAATGTGAGTATTCGTAAGGAATCCATTCGTTATATCAATCAAGAATTATTCAGAAGTAAGCTATTAAGTATATTTGCTTTTCAGTCTGAAGAAGAAGCAAAAGCCAAGATTGCATTACAGCAAGATAATCTGGAGAAGGAAGACAAGATTCCTTCACCTATCGTTCTTGTAGTCGGAACTGTTCAGCAACCGGTGACGTACGATATTGTCTTTGGAGCTTCTCGATACAAATGCGATTCCCTTATTAAAGCAATCGATTTAGCTTTACGTGTATTAATTGCTTTTGAATTGCCATATCCAAAGTTGACTCAGCAAACGTGAGTGCTGATGCAACATTTATTACTTAAACTAGATTTGCAAGAGTGCCAAATTTTTAATCCGACGAGCCATGCATTGTCCTATTTTCATCGAAAATTCCAATCTCCACTAATTGATAAAAACATTTTTCAAACTCTCAGCATCAGTTTCATGTGCTGTATTATTTTGAGTCGAAGATGCTACTTTTTTTCTTAGCATAGATAATTTCATTTAAACCGTTTAACTAGTAAGTAAGCGATTCAACATGTATTTTACAGAGTATTAAATGTGTTATAATAATATTTAGGTGCATTCGATAGCTATTGATAAGTCAATTTTTTCAATATTGACATAAATAAAATATGATATTATTTTATTATTAGTGCTGATAATATTAAGTTTTTACTTTATCACTTCTATCGAGTGTAAAGTGATTACATATTTCATCATATTTCGGTGCGCTTAGAATAATAGCGGTACAGACGATATTTCATAATGAATCAATGTCAGTTTCAGTTTACACTGATGTGTGAAGCAGCTACTTTAGTTGGCGAACTGTATGCATGCTCCGTCACACGAACAAGAGCGCAACATATTATTCATTTCTTCGGTAACTTCGCAAAACATTCAGCTTAAAATAAATCGAGTTATTTGAAATATATGTTAATCGAATAAAAAAGATTATTGGCATAAAATTTTTGCAAATTGTTTAAAACATCACAAGGTCCTTCAAGAAAAAACACAAGAATACTTTTAGTTTAATTTGGTATACTTATATTAATGATCAAAGAAAATGATAAAATGGTCACTCGAGGTCAAATATTTAGTCAAAATAGTCCGTTAAAGACGAAATTCGATTCGCATGTTAAACAAACAAATATAATAATGAATAAATTATCACACACATTCACAAAATACACAAACATTCATTGATATAAATTTGATAAACCCTTTTTATATAACATACTTATCGCTGCTGTCGCTTGATGAGATTCGGTGAAATAGGCGGCCATGAGAAGTAGAAATCGGGCTTCCCGAAGGTAAAATTATAATTCAAAAATCGTTATTCAGTGGAGTGGAATAAAACACCACGCTGAAACATAAGTTGATTTTTTGATAGAATTATGTCCGAACACTCACACTTACAGCTCGTGCACTTCAATAATTCATTACATATATACTTTACCATTCTCGTGGCAAAATAGGCTCACTGAGCTAAACTTGGCGTATAAAATCGGCGAAAAGCCTACAAAAACGATGTTGCTTCGATAATTTCTGATTGCGATAGGTCGTCTGACAGACGCCGCTTTCTCTACTTTGCCGCGTATTTCTGCTGTCACTCGACAGGAGTACCCTGATTGGCACAATAATACCTTAATATTAGTGTATCATACCTGCCAAGCTGAATACTTGCGTTAATATGCTCAAGAGGGCCTTTTAAGTATCGTCCATTTACCGCGAACATTGAAAATGCGTATTTTTATCACAAGCTACATCGAATTTTTTAAATTATCTTTTAATCCGCTTCAAAACTCTTGGGGAAAACTCAAGCAATGTAGCATCTTATGCGTGAATGTTTCAAACTTTGCTATTTCCTTTTCAGAGATTTAGTACTGAATGGAAGTGCTCAGAATACTTGAGGCTAAAAGGATTTGATATTCCTCCGGGGGAAATCAAAGTTCAATCTGTTTATGCAAGGTCAGTGGGAAATGCCTCAGAACCAGATGACGCGATTATTCCTGTGCAATCTGTTCCGCTGAGAAATGTCCTGAAGAAATTCCTAGAACTGCCACAAATGTTTCAGTGCATTAGGTCCTATATACAGATGATCAAAAACGAAAAGCATGAAATTTCCAATGTCATGCAGACTAAAACCTGGCATGATAAAGAAGCGCAGTTAAGTGGCAACCAACTTCTTCCTCTATCTCTATATCAAGACGAAGTAGAAACCAACAATGCTCTTGGCGCACACCGCCGCCGCGGCAAAGTTGGTGCAGTATATGTTGTCCTTCCGTTTTTAACGCCTCATTTGATTTCAAAGACGGAAAACATTCTTCTGGTACTTTTGTACAACTCTCACAAACAGAAAACGGTACCTCTAATGCGGGTCTACGGCAGAGTTACTGAAGAGTTGTTGTTCTTTGAAAAAACGGGCATATCTATCAAGATGAACGATAATTTGGTTAATTTGAGATTTTCACTGCTTGCAATGGACGGCGATAACTTAGCTACCAATAGTATGATGGGATTCACTATGTCTTTCGTTGCTAACGGTTCGTGTAGATTTTGCTTGGTATGCAATGAAGATTTCGATTCGGGTTTGCGATACATGGACTGTAAAATGCGCAAAGAAGAAAGTTATAACGAAGGTCTCAAAATGAGAAAATGCAGCGATATTGGGATCGTTGGTTTGTCTGCGATTTCAGACATAAAATCAGCCACAACTCTTCAATTACTCTCTGTCGATTTATGGCATGATCTGCTCGAGGGTGTGTGTCAGTACGATCTAGGGTGTCTTCTGAATGAGATTTTAAAGCTCTCAACGCTCACCCGTGATGAGTTGAATAAGAGACTGGAACAGTTTTCCTATTACGAAGATGACATGCAAAAAAAATTCTTTCAAATTTCCGACACGCAAATTCGAGATAAGCTGATCAAAATGAGTGCGAGCTTATTCCGAAATATAGGGCTTCCTTTTGGGCATCTCGTGCCGGTTGGAAATAGGCATTGTAAGCTAATTAATCTTCTGAGAGATATCATTGACCTCGCGATTACTCCCGTAATTAACGATTGGCTGCCTGAGTATCTCGCTTCTTGCATTTCTGAATACTTGAATCTGCGTCGTAATTCGTTTCCGAATTCGTGTAAACCGAAACATTACATACTTGTGCATTATCCGCAAAGTTATGGAGAAACACGTACCTTTAAGACCACTTGGGACTATATGCTGTGAAAGTAAAAATCGTGATATTAAAATGCCTTCAAAACATTCTCGAAACATTCGAATTGACGTCTTATCGGAACTATAATTTTTTATGAGATGGCATGGAGGTTAGTTTTGTTTTATTTCAGAAAAACTGAAATGTTTTTGTTGTATTAGATCAATAAACTGGACAGCTTATTCATCTAATACAACTTTTAATACTTTAGTTTTTTCAAATTTTTATTACATTTATGATAACAATGTCTTCTTGTTTTATTTATGGCTTAAATTGATCCATTGGTTTATCAAAGAAATATGAAGTGCCCGAGAAAAATCCAATTAGAAAATGATTAGAAAATCCTTAGCCTGTTAAGAAAAAAACATTTTGCTAATAGGAAAAAATAAGGCTTACGAAGTGAAATATCGGCAAACATTCAAATTTGATTCTCCCGCGGGGTTTTTATACAATTCGATAAATTTTAAAATTAAATCAGTGAAAATATCTGAAAAAATGCAACCAAAAGTTAATCATCATAAGCTATTTTTTGCCAATAATTATAAATACATTGTTCAAAAATCATTTCGTTTTTTCTTATCAATTGCGTTTCATTATAAATTTTCAATTCTTAATCAGTTTCAAAATCAATTCCAACCCACATAGACTGTGGGTTGGTTCTCCCTTATACTGCACTCTTCAAATCTGTGCCTTGCTAGAAAAGCTTTTTTTTAAATATGAACGAAGTGAAAGAAATTTATGAAATACCATTGTCTTCAGAAGGTGAAATTGTTCATCGTCCTTTTCCAAAAATCTTCCCTTGCCCAGCGAAAATGTTGGTAAGAATGAAATTTTTCCAGTTCGAGATGAACATTTATTGCAACGCAATTGGTCTCAACAATAATTTTTTTGATTACAATTGTTAGAACGATCTCAGTCTCTGCAGAATCAATATAATGTAGTGGATTTATCTTGCACTAAACTTGATAAACCTCAATCGCAAAGACCAGAAGTTGTTTCTGAAGAACGATACACTGAATTACTGAAGAAAAAAAGTGTTGTATGAACAACAACTACAAAAAGAAAACAGATGGAGTAGGAAGCTCTGCCAACCAACAACTGAATTTGATGCTTGCGAATGAAATCATTTTTCTGAATTAATTTTTCAAGCTGATTCCGATATTGTTTGATTGCATTATCACTGATATAATTTTTTTAGATAAAAAGTCCCACAATCAAGATGTTGACGAAATACAGTACCATCGCGAACCGTATGAAGGTATTCCACACTATCATAATCAACATGCAATACTGATTGGGGAGCATTTTATTTCTACAATTCCGAAGCCTTCTATTGTGTTTAATGTAATTTTAAGAAGCATTATTTTTATAGATACAGAATCTCACGCCGATAACAATGACAAAATGGATCTTGATGACAGAAATGATGCATATACTGAAAATTCACTAAAGATCCAACAGGACAATGTACCGAGTCATGACGTTGATTTTGAAAATGCAGCACAAAGCATGGCAAAATCATTTCCTTATGAAGGTTAATATTTACTACATGAATGTTTTTCGTCAAGAATTTTTGCTCATGGAAACAGTATAGTTTAAAAAATATATCTTTTCTATTCCAAGTTTGGTTACACCGTTATTAATTTGTCAATCATAACAACTTTAACTTGACGTTCCAGTCACAGAAAACGAAATTAGGACGGCCGAGTTATTTGTAGCTGCTTTAAAATATAAGTAAGAGTCTCAAGACAAATTTATAATTCTTTGATATCGACAAAAGGTCAAAAATCAACAATAAAAACTCCTGAACAAATTCGAGAAGAGCATGACTCTGAGGTACTCATTAAAAATTGTCCCAGCAGTTTCAAATAATTAATGTAACACAAGTACGATAATAATACCAGTATAACAGTAATTATGACATAAAACCGACATATTTTTACAGTGTTTGACATGTTGCCAATCAAAAGTAAAGCGTTACCGTTACAGTTACTAAAGAAAAGTAACGGGTTACCTTGACGTTACTTAAAAAGCAATTTTAATACATCATTTTGAATTCCCAAAAGGTTTAGAAAGTTAGATTTTTGAATTAAAAATGTTTTAAACGTTAATTATATTTCAATTGACATAAAATATTATGAAATTTCCCTTTAACAATTAGTAAGCTTCTTTCAGTTGACAATATTATTATTTATAAGCCACAAGCTTTGCAAGGAATTTCTATTTCTTATAATAAATCTAGTTTTTTTTATGCCATCATTCAAATTAGGTATTTTTCATATTTCTCATCAAATTCGTAGAAACCTCTTGAAATACGCTGAAAATTTTTTCATAGAATTTTGATGAAGGGATTTAGTTAAGTCATTTAATTAAGTTTATTGAAATTCATATAAACGGAATTTAACATGATTGCTGCTTATTTTACTAGATTTTTACGATTTATAAAGATTGTAACGGATTTTAAAGAATTTGAATGAATCTGATGAAAAACTTTATCAGATAAAATATTTTTCTATTTTAACGCCTTCCAAAAAATTTTACAAGATTTTAGAAGATTTCTTATTTTCTTCAGATTTTTAAACATTAGCACTACAAAATCAAAACCACCACAAAATCAAAATCCTTGCAACACGGACCAGGCTAGGTGGGTGTTATATTTCCGGCGTCCCTGAATTCGAATTCGTTATGCGTTTGATCCCATCAGGTCAGGTTGAAGGTTCTGTAAATCATCGAAAATTTTCATTTTCCCTAGAACGTCTGAACCCCCTTAATGTCTATACTGCGAAGGCCTCCACTGGGCTAGTGATAGAGAGCGAACTTCTCCTGTTAAAATTGCAAATCTTATACACTCAGCTCCATCTCAACAAAGTTTATCCCAAGGCTCCTGTAGCCAACACTTCACCTTCTCTAATTTCCCTTTCTTAGGTGATGTAAATCTAAACTCTGATCCCTCCCCATCTTCAAAAACCTCAGTTCCACTCAAACGCGATCTTTCTTCCATCAGTACTCGCGGGAACCTAAACCTTTCGGTAACGGGTTCTGTTTATCAGATCGTCCTTTTAGTTCGTCTTCTATATCCCTTAATCCCCTTCCTTCAACCATCAATACTGAAAATCTTTCAAATATGGTCTATTTTCTAATGAACTTGCTTCAAAGCTTCTCTCAAATCCTTTTTCTCTTCAAAAACGACAACCATTAATTATTTCTCTAACTAATACGAGTATCCAAGCTCCAGTTAGCAAATAATTTATAAACTTTGGATGTCTTCTGTATGTCTTCCTTTTAACAATACGATATCTTCTTCTTTCACATTCGATGGATAACCTCAAGAAATTAGGGATTCCTCAATGGAATTGTCGTGGTATTATAAATAAAAAAGTTAACTTAGAAAGAATATTGCATAACTATGATGTCGTATTATTAAACGAAACTTGGCTTCACGATAAAAATAATTTCTTCCTAAAAAATTTTAACATAATTCGGAAAAATATTTCTCTCTTCCGAGTCCCCATCTATGAAGCTCCTGAGCAATTTGATACGTTGGCTCACTCTATCCCATCTAACTGATCTTACCACCTCATATTTAATGCTTAAAGAAATCCTAAAGTCACAAATAACAGCATTAATTGGGAAAATTTCTTCGATTCTTTCTCGGGTTATTTCCCCTCTATTATTGTAAGAGGGGATTTCAACTGTTTTCGTCAATCTTGTGGATATGATCATTCCTCTCCCCGTGGAAATAAACTGTTTAAGACTATTGAAGATTCTACATTTAATATTTCAAGCGATGGTTCTTTTACACGTCTTACCCGAATTAATGAAGCTAAATCGGCAATTTGTCTTACTATAGTTTCTAGTAACCTTGCTCCGTTCAGCTCCTGGAAAGTCGAACAGGAAAAAATTAGTAGTGATCAGTTTCCCATCTCGATTACTTTTTAAATTTTTTGTTCATACTTTGAATTCTTATCCCATAAATATAACTTTAAAAAAGTCTGTTGAAGTTTCTTTCATGATGCCCTTAAAAAGTAAAAATGTAATAATCAACAACCTGATGGTACGCCCTTTTCGGTTCCTCAAGCCTACTCGAATGTTTTCGAAATAATAGATAATGCGCTTCATAAAGCTGGACCTAAAATCGAAAGTAAGCCGAAACTAGATTATCCAAATTCCCCTCCATGGTGGAATGAGGAGTGTAATAAATCTAAGAAATTAAGGAGGGCCAAACTTGGCAGATACCGGCACAATTCTTCTTATGGAAATTTCCTAGATCTCCAAAATTTTGAAGCTACTGCTAAGCGAACTTAAAATAAAAACACCAAAATATTAGGATTTAGATTTTATTACGCATTATTATCTTCCACTTCGGAGACTTCTAATGTTTGGAAAAAGATATTGGGTTTCAGACATAGACTTTTGACCTCTTCTTCACCAAATACCTCTTTGGCTAAGATAGAAACCCCAAGGAAGATGGAACAGTTCATTGACACATTCTATGAGTCTAGCTCTCCTCCAAATGATCTACCTCCTGTTCCACCTCTCCCTGGTACTCTACCTCACTCTCTAGAGACCCTAGATACTCATACTTTCTTCATGCCTCTCAAGCTGCAGGAATTAAAATGGACTATTAAAAACTCGAAAACTAAATCCTCCCCAGGATTGGATAAGACTAATTATGAAATCATTTCAAACCGCCTAGAAAATATCCTCAACGAACTACTAATAGTTTATAATTTAGTTTTAGAAGAAGGTTCGTTCCGTGAATCATGGAGTAAATACTTAGTCTTTCTCATTCCTAAACCGAACTTGGTTAAATTTCAGACTATTGTACTTGCCTTCTGCTTCCTGAAACTTCTTGAAAGATTTATCACAACCCGTTTGAACTGGTGGATGGAAAACCAGATGCTTATACACAATTCGCAATTTGGATTAAGGAGAAATCGATCCTGTGCTGATGATTTGGCTACTTTATCTACAGAAATGCATACCTCCTTTGCAGAAGATTTTTATACGGCTGCTCTATTTCTTGATGTAGGGGCGGCTTATGATAGGGTGGTCCCGAGCATTTTAATTAACGAGATGCGAGAAATGGGTGTTCCCTGAAAGATATGCAGGTTCTTTGAAAATCTGACTACAGAAAGAAACGTCTTCTTCAAAGTAAATGGTTATATGTATATGGTTATATAAAATATATACAATAGACATTCATAAACACATTCATCCTCTTTCCAACATTCTGCAATATGCTGATAATATCGTCATTTTCTTTTCGTCGCATAACCTTGATGAATGTGCTCATATCCTTCAGAACAGCCTCAACTTACTTCAAATGTTCCCCTAATCTAGAGGACTTAACATCTCAGTTGATAAGGCTAAATTAGTTATATTTAATTCAAACAAAAATCGCATCGCTCATGAGACCCATATTCTATTACATAATCAACGAATTTTCCTCTCTTATAAAGCTGTCTTCCTGGGAGTGACATTTGATCGTGAATTGGGTTCGCCATTTTACGCGGATAATTGAAAAGACCAAGAAAGTCATTATATATATATCCTCCATTTTTACTGCTGAAGCTATTGCTATCTCTGAAGCTTTTTATATTATTATAGAAAAAGAAATATCTCCCTCCATAGCAGCCTCTGACAGAATTCGTAAAAGAGTAGGTCTTTATTATTTTGACAACTATTTTTCGGATTCACCAAAACCTTGGTTTTTTTAGTCTGAATGTGAAAAAAGAAGTGATGTTGTCAATATGTCACACCTTAGGAGTAACCATTATGCGGTCGCCAGTAGCTTAGCTAGAAAGATTTTTTTGGAATCTGGGGATTATCCTTGTGGAGACTTTGACCAGGATATTAATCATGTTCTTTGGGTCTGTGCCTGTTTCAATAAACAGAGGAAAATACTTGAAAAATTCTTAATTAAAATAAGGAAATTCTCTCCATTCTGTGTGGAATGCTTACTCTGTGATCCTAATAGTTCTGCTTGTCACTGTATTCTTAAATTCCTTAAAAACTGTGAACTGCTTGTTTAGCTTCTGTTACCTCTATTATTTTTCACTTAATAATATTAGTAATACATACACCTCATGCTTTGAACCTCCCACGCTTTCATGGCATGTGAATCC
>JAABKJ010007545.1:92528521-92729780 GCA_011634705.1 Andricus grossulariae | reverse complement strand
TATTTTTCACTTAATAATATTAGTAATACATACACCTCATGCTTTGAACCTCCCACGCTTTCATGGCATGTGAATCCCTAGAAAGTTGTGAAAGATGTATACTCAGACACAACTAGGGCGATAAATTAATATTTTATAAACTGGTAGTGATTATGAAATAACCTAATAACGAATTTACTGTTCAAAATTTGAATTAAAAATGAGATAGCCTTATAGATTCAAGTAAATTTAGACATTTTTTAATTTAAAAAATAATTTAAAGTTAATAGAATTGAAAACTAAATTATCTAAGTAATTCTGATAGTGCGACGTTCAAAATTCATACGAACAATGTTTCTACCTTTGACGTAAGATGGGTTGCTCCACTGCTGCCAATATAACATTATTGTCTACTGAAAGAAGGTTCCAAAGTTGTGTTTTCATAATCTGTTATACTTTTTGTGTTGAATTTTCAACTAATGAATAATTGAATTTTTAACTTAAGAAGCTAAATTTTCATCCTAGCATGGATAAGTTAAATTTTCAGTTGAAAAATTATATTTCAACAAAAGAAAAAGAAGTTTGAACAAAACAGTTTAATTTTCATGCAAAGAAATGAATTTTTAACAGAAAACGGGATAATGATATTACGAGATAAAGACATTCATTTCAAGCAAAGAATAGAATGGTTAATTTTTACTTAAAAATTCAATTTCAACCAATTACTGAAAAATTAATTTTGAACAAAGTGAGTCCAAAGTAGTTTCAAATTAAAGACTTTTTTGGTTGACATAACAACTTCTACATTTTGTTGTCGAAAAAAAACTACACAGTTGAAAGTTTTAAGTAAAAACTAATTCATGGTAGCAAATAATGCATAATCAATTTATTTCATAATTAGCAGCATTGCATTTAAATAGTAAAATCACATTCGAGAATTACATTAATCTAACCAATCACATCCTGAAAGTCATATTCGTTGTAATAAATTTAATATTTGACATTTATTACATTTATTTTATATTTATTTTACATAACACATATTTTTAATAAATAATGGCAGTAAAAGGATATACTATTATCAGAAACACAACAAATCAATCAATATAAAAATTATTTTGATTGAAGAAATAAAAATGTTCAAGTCATTCAGCAAAGTGTTCAGTTTGATGAAGTTGTGCAGAACTTTGACGCTTTTTTCTTCAGAACACTTATTTCTTTGCGCTAGCCATTTATTGCTTAGCATATTCCCGCATGCCGATCTATAAATACGTCATTACAATGTAACTTAGTATTTCTCCTGCGTCCTTAGCGTATTCCTTGCATTGGGAGTGCAGCTTGATTTTCGCAGACGGGAATTCTCTCACGATAAGATCGAAGCTGTTTCGACTCGCACAATATTTCTGAAAAATGTATCCGATTTCTACGATGAGAATCTGTTTCCTCCTGTTTGGATGCACCAGTTCTTTGGACGCAGAAACGAAAATTTCGTAACTTCGTGGTATTCCGTCCGAGGAGAAAAACAACGTGTCAGTTGCGACGCTTGATGTTGATAGAAAAGAACTCGAACAAACTGAGCACTATACTTGCTCTCGAACGAATCTGCACATTCCTTCTGTAGTATAAAAGAGCAGACAATCAGAAACCTCTCGGGAATTGTAGTCATGATCTACAGCATGGACAAAATCATTTAAATCCATATCCTCATCTTCAATAATGATTTCAAGATTTGCTCCAATTTCTTCCAAAGCACTTTTCTTACCTGACTTATACATCTTCTTTAACTTGGAAATGGTTACTAAAGGCTGAGGTGGATCTATCGTGCACGTTTCGCTGCAGTTTCCTAATTTAGGAGGTCTTAGGATGCTATACGCTGAGAGAAACTTGTACAGCTAGACGAAGGTAGGAGTGCAGGGATGATCATTCGTATTACCTATGGATCTACTGATGCCGAAGAATCGCTGAAGAAAAAGGACAAAATTATATATAAAGATTTGCACAAGTTTAAAATTTGCATAACGCTGATTTTAAACAGAAATACATCAATATTTGAAAAAAATGAAAATAACAATTTTCGATTAGATGATTCCAGAGTTAAAGTGCCTGGGAAGAATATTAGTGATTACACAATAATTATTGTAAGTAATGAGTACTTTCAGATGCCAATTTTTTTCAAATTAATTAAATAATCATTTACATTCAAACAGCTTTTCGTTTCTATTTTTCTCGTAATTATTTTTCAAAGTTGCTAGTTTCGTTAGTAAATTAATTTTCTCTTAGCATTAGATTTTTAGAAAACAATAATCAACACCTCTATACTTCGCGTGGATCTTGATTTATGCGCCGCTTCCAAACGTACTGAAATCCTTGCTTCTCCAGCAGATACTTTGATAACTCTATGGTCGTTCAAAAATCGTTTCGATCAAGTTCATTGCCATAAACTATTCATTCCTAATCGTCTAGCCATGATAGAAATTAGAGTAAACCTCAAAAGAAATTAGTAATATATTAATTGATCTATTTTTTTGTTCAATGATAAATAAGTTAGTATTCTCACCTCATAATCCTTCGTATCCAGTCGAAGAACTGCTTCAGGATCAGTTTTGTTCAAGATCTCGAACAGATTATTATTCTTTCTCAAACAGAACTCGGACGTTGTCTCGCAGCCTTTAAAAAGTTTCGGATAAATTGCAAGTCCTGTTAAAAGACCTTCGGCCATTTTTCCGCGGAGAATCTGAAATACAGCCAATGATTCCAAAAATGGACCAGAACTTTCGGTTAGTTGCTGCTCCTTTGGTAAAAACGTTGTGCAATTTAGCTCCAGGTTGTTCTAATAGAATGATAGCCTGGATGATTAATTTGGCTAAAGTTGTTCCAACAACTGGTCCCTCAGGCACACTAACAGCTACCGTTTGCGTGAAAGACTCCATCAGCGGATGAAACGTAAGAATCGATCCGTGATGAGCCTTATTATTATTATTATTATTATTATTATTATCAACTGAATAGGTTAGCTCATACTCATCAAAATCAGTCAGGCCCAACATTTCATTTTTTTTTTGTTTAAGGGTCATTGCAAACATTTTTTCAGGTCGACATTCCGCCAAGTAGCAAGATTCCATTTCGCAATATGTCAGGCAACTGCGATAATCCGTCCTCAAATAATTTCAAGAACGACTCATCAAATGCACAAGGTGTATCTGTCAATGATAAATATCTATTTTCACACAAAATAACATTTTCATTAATAAAATCTTTATGTAATTAAATAAGTTTTTGATAGGAAAGTATTCTAAAATCGTTTCGAATTCGGAAAGTGCATAAAATTCATTGATTCAATTTCTTATCACCTGCGAATTGTGCTCGTTGAAGGCAATGGTAGCATCTTGTTTTACCTGAGAAGACGAAAAGTCTCTTAGTGATTTCATGTGAAAAATTAGGCACAAAATTAACCAGTGTTTTGAATATCGACATCCTTTAGAATCTGTTACTTTGGATGCTACCAGTATTTTCTCAATCACAGTTCTCTCATGCTTGCTAATGTTTGCTTTTTAAAGTTTCTCTTGAAGACCTTTGTCAAGAAGAGCTACCATTTCTTTTTGATTCTTCTGCAATCCGACATTATAGTGATGATATAATCTCTGGTAATCCCCTGTATTTCTTTTAGATTTGTACTGTCCTTTTCTGAGAAGTTGCAACTTTTCTTTTTTCCAAGGACTCACTCAAACTGGAATTTAAATAAATTAATTCGCTTTGTTAATTCAGGATCTAAAGGGTTCTCAGGATCTGGAGAAGTTTCAGGATATGCAAGGTTTTCAGGATCAGCATGTTTTTCAGGATCATCAATTTTTACAATTTCAGGATTTGAATTTTCTTGCAAAAGTGGATCGTCGTGTGCCTTCGCATTCTGAATTAAATTCAAATTTTCAGAAAAATTGGAATAGGAAATATTCAAGATATTCGAGTTTTCATTCAAAAGTAGATCTCTCACGGTAGATTCTGCCATAATTTTTATTTTTTGTTTGGATTTAGGCTTTGCAGATACAGATGGCGGCCTTTTTAAATCTTCCTCTATCAGACAAGTCCAATATGATAAATATATGTAGTTATTTTGTTATATATATATAAAATATATGTATTTGAAGAATTATAGTACAGAGACCCTCCCTAGGGATCACGGGACCTTGTAGCTGGGGGGAAGAGTCAGGGTAATGTTAGACTATAGTTCATGCTCCCAAGGTGCGATGTGATCACCTTGTCAAGAGCTGAATGGCACCAGGGTCATCAAATCCTTTAACACTCCGGCCTGACCCCCTCAGTATAGGCGGGCAGGCGAGGTTCTCAAAGGAGGTATCTTAACAGAGACTTTGGAACACCAGGTAGAATCCCATAGTATGTAGACCCACCCCCTGAAAGCTGGGCTCTGTGAGGGGTGTTTCTTATTTCCCTAGCTTCTTGCCTATTTCCCTAACTTCTGCGAGGAAACGAAAGACATTCTGGAAACATCGAGGTTTTACAAGATCCTGGTGAAAAGTCATTTAGCTCGCCTCGGGCTCATAAGGCTCGATAATGGTGAGTTTTTAAGAAGCAACGCTGAATCACCTGATGGAAGTTCACTTTCCGGGGTTTCAGCGAATCCCAAGAGGGTCCTTCTGTACCTTTAAATCACCAGGGGCGGATGAAATTTATCCAGCGCTTTTACAAAAAGGTATGGATCTAGTCGTTCCTCCTCTGACGAAATTATGTAGGGCATATATAGTTCTTAAACGCGTACCATCGGCACGGGAGGATGGCAGAGTGGCCTTCATTCCCAAATCTGAGAGGAGGGTCACACTGCTGCAAAATATTTCCGACCAATCAGCTTAACGTATTTTATCCTGAAGACGTTGGAGAAGCTGGTAGAGAGATACATTAGGGATCAGGTGTTCTTGGCCTTCCCGCTGCATAGAGGGCAGCATGCTTTTCAGGTAGGCTGCTCGGTAGAAACTGCGCATCATGCTCTGGTAGAAAAATTGGAGCAGCAGTTGGAACAAAAGAGGTGTGCTGTGGGCACTTTCTTGAATATAGAGGGCACTTTTAGCATTATTCCTCCAGAAGTCATCTGTCGAGAGTCTTTGAGATGTGGCGTGCCAGACCAGCTAGTATGCTGGATAGCAAGCACGCTACGCGGGTGGAGACTCGAAACCAGATGGGGTGAAGGCCTAGTGAGAGAAATAGCTCCACGGGGTGGCCCACAGGGAGGTGACCTGTCGCCCCTCCTGTGGTGTATTGTAGTGGACGGCATCCTTCGAAGGCTCAATAAAGACGGGTATTATACTCAGAGCTATGCGGGTGACTTCGTAATCCCAGACAAACGTGCTCATCTGGAAACGCTGATGGGTCATACGAAGTCGGAGCTGCGCATCGTAGAGCTCTAGTGCGATAGCTCAGGGCTCTCGGTAAATCCGGAAAAGACCAACCTGGTCATTTTCACGAGAAATTGTAAAGTGCTCCTGTATTCTGTGGTGAGAAGTTGACCTTTTCAGATTCAGTCAAATATCTCAGAGTAAGCCTAGATAGCAAGCTGAATTGGGCAAAGCACCTGGAGACCCAACGCAGGAAGTTTGTCATGACTTTTTGGATGGGCAGGAGAGCCTTCGAATTGACGTTGGGTATAGGGCCTAATATGCTTGCATGGCAATATTCTGCTGTCCTAAAGCCAAGGCTCCTACATGCAGCCGTGGTCTGGTGGCCACGGGCGAAACTTAAAACCATACTGGACAGGATTCGAAGATTACAAAAATTTAGGGGTTTGACTGGAGCAACGAGGATTGCGTCCACAGCGGCGGTAGGATTCATGTTCTGTGAAGAACCCCTACATGTTGCGATAACTGCTAGAGCGACACATGCGATTGGCCGCCTGGCCAGAGAAAATAGATGGACTCGGTGGACTAGGCACACTAGGCTCCTAAGTGACATCAGCGCACCTCCGATTCTAGAGATGAGGCAAGATGAAGTAAGAAAACGCTTTAAATTTGCCATAGCTTTCCGCGTCTGCATTCCAAGCAGGGGTGTGTGGAAAGATAATGTTAATCCGCGCCTCCAAGGGGAAATCGTATATACAGATAGCTCCAGGGGAGATTAAGGGTCAGGTGCTGGAATCTATGACCAAGGGGAATAAGGATCTCACTGGTGCGACATGCTACTATCTTTCAGACAGAGGTCCTGGCCATTCTTCGCCGGCACTAACTGCAATAGGGAAACCAGGCATAACATCAATACTGGTTTGGAAATGCAAAAAGACATTGTACCAACTTGCAGAGAGAAACAATGTGGTTTTTATGTGGGTCCCTGGTCACACAAGGATCATGGGCAACGAAAAGGTGGACCAGTTGGCAAAATGCGGCGCAGCGAATGAAAACATAGGACTGGAACTGGTTCTGGTAATAGCGTCTTGCCGTGACAGGATGGCCATTAAATGCTAGATCCGAACAAGGCACCGGGAATACAGGAAACAAATCGAGGGTTTCCGTCAGGTGAAATCCATCCCGGGTTATACCTGTAGAATGGCCAAGGCCAGGGAAATCTTGGATTTACCCAAGAAATATATGGGGTATAACCCCACAACAAACCTTTGAGGCCCATTTTATGGAACCTGAGGAAATTACAACGCAATGAGTACTTGACATACTAGGCTTCATCAAGAGTTCTGAGGTCGACTGCTGAGAGCGAATAGGTAAGGGTGTGGCACAATAGGCTTTATAGCTTGAGTGTTATGAATTTTCATAGCAAGGTCCTCCTAAGTGTTTTCTTCAGTGCTCGAACAATGTTTTCTCTCGTGAGACACATGAACCAGATCTCTATGCGAAAAAAGAGGTCGATACACCTAGAAGTTTTTGATCTGGGCGTGGTAACATGGTCATTTTAGATTAAAAAAACCTACATGTTCATGTATTTGCATACTAAGGTCCTCATGAGTATTTTCCTCAGGGTTCTTACTATTTTTCCTCGCAATAGACACATGAGGCACATCTTCATACAAAAGAAGATATCGGTGGACCCAGTCATTTTGGATCTGGGCGTAATAATATCATTATTTCGAGTCAAAAGACCTAAATTTAAATGAATTTACATAGCAAGGTCCTCATAAGTATTTTGCTCAGTGCTCGCACAATGTTTTCTCTCATTAGACACATGAACCACATCTCTGTTCTGAATAAGAGGTTGATAGACCTAGTAATTTTCTCTGTGGACGTGGTAACAGGGTCATTTCAAATCAAGAAGCCTACATTTTTATATATTTGCATACCAAGGTCCTCATGAAGGTTTTTCTCAGGGTTCTTAGTATTTTTCCTCGCAATAGACACATGAGGCACATCTTCATGCAAAAGAAGATATCGGTGGACCCAGTCATTTTTACTCTGGACGTAATAATATCATTATTTTGATTCAAACGACGTAAATTTTAATGAATTTACATAGCAAGGTCCTCATGAGTATTTTGCTCAGTGCTCGCACAATGTTTTCTCTCATTAGACACATGAACCACATCTCTGTTCTAAATAAGAGGTAGATAGACCTAGTAATTTTCTCTGTGGACATGGTAACAGGGTTATTTCAAATCAAGAAGCCTACATTTTTATATATTTGTATACCAAGGTCCTCATGAAGGTTCTTCTCAGGGTTCTTACTATTTTTCCTCGTAATAAACACATGAGGCACATCTTCATGCAAAAAAAGATATTGGTGGACCCAGTCATTTTTGCCCTGGGCGTAATAATATCATCATTTTGATTCAAACGACGTAAATTTTAATGAATTTACATAGCAAAGTCGTCATGAGTATTTTGCTCAGTGCTCGCTCTATGTTTTCTCTCATTAGACACATGAACCACATCTCTGTTCAAAATGAGAGGTTGATAGACTTAGTAATTAACTCTACGGACGTGTTAACAAGGTCATTTTAAATGAAAAACCCTACATTTTTATATATCTGCATATCAAGGTCCTCATGAGGGGTTTTCTCAGGGTTCTTACTACTTTTTCTCGCAACAGACACATGAGGCACATCGTCATGAGAAAGAAGATATCCGTGCACCTAGTTATTTTTGCTCTGGGCGTAATAATATCATCATTTTGATTTAAAAGACGTAAATTTTAATGAATTTACATAGCAAGGTCCTCACGAGTATTTTCCTCAGTGCTTGCACATTGTTTTCTCTCATTAGACACATGATCCACATCTCTATGTAAAATTAAAGGTCGGTAGACCTAGTAATTTTTTCTCTGAGCGTGCTATCAGGGTCATTCTAGGTCGGACGACCCGAATTTTTTACGTATTGGCATACTAGGGTTCTCGTGAGTATATTCCTCAGGATTCTTACTATTTTCCTCGCATTAGATACATGAAACACATCTCTGTGCAAAAAAAGGGAGCCGGTAGACATAAGAGTATTTGCACTATGCTTGGTAACTGTCAGTCAACAATATAAAATAGTATATTATGCACCTAGAGGTACAATTGTGACTTTTTGGACTAGTATAATTTTTTCAGTGCGAGTCGTAGGCGCGTGAGTACGAGCCGGAGATGATTACTGAAAAAGGCACAAGTCGTGAAAAGCCCCCCCCCCTTACTGCATACAATATATTTTATAAAAAATGCATGATTTCAGATGTTTTTGACGTCTTTTTTATTTTTTGTTCACATGGAAAAATGTTGTAAACTTTATTTTTATTTGAATGGGAATTTAGGGAATTTTTAATAATTACCGAAACGTTTAATATTTGTGGTAAATTTATAAATGACTAAAAAATTAGAAAATATGAATTAAATCTGAATTTAAAGTAAGACTCAAAATTGCTTCTCCGTTTCTCGACCGTTCTTATCAACTTAAAGATTTGTTGAAGTTTTGAAAATTTTTGAAAGTTATAAATTTTCTAAAATTTCTCTATTGAAAATTAAATATAAGCAGAAACCATGCCTGTGTTCCAATTATGTCTGAAAATTCATGCATTTTTCAGAAAAAATAGCGTTTGCACCTAGAACATATGGGACTTTTACCCCTTATTGCAAAATATTCGGCGGCTTTATAATCTGAAACATTATTTTGAGTTGTTATTTTGTGCGGATAGTATAATTTTATTAATTTTTATGTGAAAAATGTAACGGAGAACAGGACTGTAGTGACTGTAGTTTGAACAATTTCACAAAATTTCAGGACAATAATGTTAATTTTTCTAATTATAAAGCCACCAAATATAACGAAATGTAATAATTCGTCATGCGACTTACTGTCGCATGCCCTTGAAGAATCCCGGAACAAATAATTAATATTTATATCAGATGGAGCTGATATTTTCCAAAATAAATAAAGACTGGATTACTTGGTCATCAGGACCCGAATTGGAAATTCTACATAAGTCTACCATGAAAGGACAAAAATTTAGTTTTTTATATGCAAGTAAATAAATGTTGAAATTATTAAAAAATAAAAATAATGAAATGAATTTTCATTGTCATCAAATTATCATCAGTTAGTACTAATTACTTTTCATATTCTACAACATTTTATCAGCCTACGTATTCTCCACAACGTTTGTTTACCTTGGCTTGCCAGTTGTTCCTCAATTGCTGGACTTTATCCTACCATTGAATGAATCGCGACCCAGGAAAACGTTGTACCCCACAGAATATTATTTAGATGTGGAAAATAATTTTTATTACATCTTTGTACATGGTTACATCTCAAGTGTTGTTTGTATGGCTATTGTCGTGGGCATGGACACGCTTTTCATAGTAGTTATTCTGCACGCCTGTGGAATTTATCAAATTTTAGGGTAAATAGTTCTTGTACATCTAAAATTAAACTTATTTTTAAAATATTGATACAATAATAAAACTTACACAGATTTAAATTAAAGAGCCTTTTGAAAAATGTTGCCAATGATTCTATCCACAATGAAGATAAACTCCAAGACGAAATTAATGTGGAAATTAAATTTTGTGTCCAGAATCACAAAAGAATTATGAAGTTTGTATTGTTATTTAAGAAAGCACGATCCATAAATCAAATGTTTTACAAAATTAATTTGTTGAACCTGTTTAAGATTCGTGAATGATATCTGTGATTGCTTTTCAACTTGTTTCTTTGTGGTCTTGGGATTCAATATGTTAATCATGAGTGTCACAGGGGTTCAGGTGAACAATCTGATTTATATCACAATATATATATATAACAATAATCATGTGGGATATAATAAATAATTAAGAAATTATAATATTAGACAGTGATGAAGTTAGATCATCTGTTTGAAGCCATGAGGTTTGGGGCTTTTACTCTTGGTCAGATGTTTCATCTCTGCTGCATTAGTGTGCCTTGTCAAGAATTAATAGATCGCAGCGTTGGCATATCCGACAGCATGTAATATTTAAATGCAAATAAGGAAGCAAAAGAATAATAGAAAGACGTAGATAGGACTTTTCACACGTTTCTATTATAAATAAAATTGATAAAAATATATTAATTAAAATTTCAGCTACAATGGTTATTGGTATCAATTGTCTACTGGATCGCAAAAGCTATTACTGATGATAATGAGAAGAAGTGCAATCCCTTGCACATTTACAGCCGGAAAATTGTACACTTTTTCAATCCAGAATTTTGCGGCGGTAAGAAAATCCATTGAAAAGAATCTATTTATTTAATCCTCCCGTAAATTGAAACCTTGTTCCAGGTCATCCAAAAATCAATGTCGTATTTTACTGTATTGTCATCAGTACGATGATGAATTAATCGAGCTCTGCGATATAGTGTATTATAGTAAGTTTTTCATACTTCGTTATTGGAATATTCAATGCACAGCAATGCTGACTGAAAGCAACAATTTTTTTCTTTTGTAGAATAAAAGATCGAAAGAGGAAGCTTGTTCAATATTTGGAAATTCATTTTAATGAATGGACTTGAGGAAGGACTTAATTATCTACTTTGATCATATAAAGCGATTCCATATGAGAAAATATCACCTATTTTTTGTAGTAATAATAGAGTATAAAATGTAACTAAAAAGATTTTTGATCAATATTCTATAGCAAATAACTCTAGCAAACCCTGCATATCATTTCCCGCGATGGCCAATATAAAAATGTGCTAAAATTAACTAGCGTACAACTAGCTAAATATGTCTTAGGCATTAAGGAAAATCACGGCCTTGGCTAAAAGTCTACAAGGAAAAAAAACAGTTTCATTTTGCACCAAGAGATGGTATGAAAATGCAATGGAACAAAATTGAACCATAAGGAGTCCATATTGAGCAAGAAGAATATTGAAAGCAATTCAATTGTTTCTCAGTTTTGATATTGATCAAGACAGCGAACCTAACTGAAGTTTAAAATAAGTTTTAAGAAAATAACCTGAAACAAAATTTAAAATATAGTTTTTCTGTGCAGAGAATTAGTTAAATGCGGAAGGTTAGGAAAATCTTTCATTCAGATGCTACCTTTTCTCTAAATTCATGGGTTATTCAGGAATCTAGAAAACTTTTAGCTCACTTCTCAAAATTTCTAGAGCGATTAAGGTATTTAGAAAACTGAGAAATTTGGGCTCAGAATTATTCCTCACTTTGTTTTATAATTCATTCAGAGTTAAAAATTAAAATATAATAAAGATGTTTGCATATTATTGATAATAACTCTGAGCCATAAAAGACTACAACGCTTTAAGTATCAGGTACGAAAATAAATCATCTTGTCTCTTCATCCATGGCCGCACAATGACAGTAAAAGTGATAAATAATTTCCTAATATTATCAATAACTATTGACATAAACATTTTAATAAACAAAGAGTACATTTTTCATCTTTTTCGAATGCATATATTGCTTTCGCATCAAACCGGTTCCAAATGTGTTTTAAATTGATTATTAAAGTGTTAAAAAAGTGTTAAAAATTTCTCATTGTTAATGATAAAAATTATAATAAAATTCCAAAATTAGTCACTTTCACAGAAAAACAAATACTTTTTTCTACTGAAAAATATTCCACACAAATGAATAGTAAGATTCCGTTCAGTGAATGTGACCTCGACTCTTAATTAATATTGTTATTAAGAAATTATTCAATACATATTCATATTTATAAGTGTCCCATTTTTAAACCTTGTTTTTTCATGAAAATAAACATAATATTAATTATAAACTATGAACAATTTCCAAAAGTAGTCACTTTCATGCAGAAAAACATTATTAAGTTTACTATATCATATTCTATACACGTGAGAAGTAATTCTTTTCATTGAAATTAAATGTGTCTTTGATTCTTAATTGTTATTGCTGCTAACAAATTTTTAAATAAATAATATATTGTAACTTTCTTCACAAAGATTTGAAATGAAAAAAATATTATTTTTAATTAGCAGTTATTTATGAAAGAATACTAATAATGACTAGTTTTAGAATTTATTCATAATTGATATGTGTTATTAGCCATAAGAAGGATTTGATGTTTCAAATGTTCTGTGAGTAATAATCACTTTAAAACATAGTCCTAATTGGTTTAATGAGAAAAAAAGTTCAAATATTTATTAAGTGTAAAAATAATTTTAAGATTCATTAAAAAATTTGCTTATAATTTTTATTGTTAATAATAAGAAATATTTATTATTTATGAGTTGGTGTGATTATTAATCAATAAATATCATATTTTAAATATTTTTATTAAAAAACAATATTTACCTATGCAAAAAATGTGAAAAAGAATATATATTTAATAATTTACATACATTCTTATATCCAAATCCTTATTTGCATTTTCACGATAGCTCAATTTCGGACGTACTGGCAAAAAAGTAAGCAAGCGATCAAAAGCGAGAATACGAGCTACTTCCGTTTCCTTTTTCTTTGACTTCTCTTCGACCTCAAGCTTGCTCTTTTTCACAAATTTACTCTTTTATTCGTTCTTATTCGCTCCTCTATCCATTTCTAGTTCTTTCATCTACTCTTCACCCAACCCATCTTTCCCTAAAATCTTTACTACATTCTCTGGCCAGCTTCCTTTATGTTTTTCCTCTCTTACATCTTCCCATACATGCCCCATGTTTCCTCTTCCCATCTACAGATTCTGCACTGTATACTCTCTTTCTTTTTCCAATACAAAGATTCTCTTACCTCGTTTCCCAATCTGAAACTTACTATTCTGGTCCATCTTCTCTCTCCCCATTCCTTTCATAAATACTTTGGTACTCCTTCCTTTTTTATTATCTTATACCATTTATTATATTTTGATTTCTTAAGCATCACCCATTATCCTATTAATTGTTTTCCCTGAATCTTTTCTCCAATTCGGCATATTTTAGTCCAGTCCCCTCTCGTACATATCTAGCACATAGGAACTCCCTTCTTTCTTACCATTTCGTTCATTCTATCGCGCTTGCTCTCCTTTCTTCTACCTCCTTTAAACACTCTAGTGTCCACCTTACATACCTCTCTTGTAACCTCTCAATCTCAATTTCTCCTCATGCTTTTCACATGCTTCTCGTCGTCCTAAAACATATATGTTGCCAATCACCCTCATTTCTGTTCTAAACCCTGTCTGATTCGGTGGCTCTATAAATTTTTTCTCAATTTTTTTCTCAAACTTCTTTGATAAAACATTTGAATACACTTTATACAATGCTGGCATCAGTGTTACTCTTGTATAACCATCAACCACCTTTCCTTCTTTCATCATTCCTAACACCTCGACTATTTCTTTCCTTAGTATGTGCTTTTCCACGTCTCCTTCCCTGTCATCTTCTCCTTCTTTCCTAACTTTCCCTTCTACCCCTCCTAGGAAACCTATGAAATATTTTTTCGTTTCCACCACCTTAATATCCTGGTTTACTCTTTTCCTTCTTTTTTATCTCTATTCACTATCTTCCCAACCTGCTCTTCCGTCCTAGCCTTCTCCGCCTCCTCTTCAAACCTTTTACTTTCCTCATATATTTTTATTCCAAAACTTAATATACTACTTTCTTTTTCTCCCATATTCTTCACTGCTTTTTCCGTTTCTCCATTTTCATAATTTCTTACTCACTTCCTGCTTCTTCTTTTCACACACAAATTAGAAGCTATGTGCTGTAGTTCGACGAACAATATCCCATGTCGTATTACTGCATACAGCTTCTAATTCTTAATTTTAAACACAGGAATGAATAAAAGTACATAAATATAAATGTGTAAGAAGATAAGAGAGTATTGAGTTCTATGTGAAATTGTGAATAAATGTGGTCCGCTAGGGTTACCTGCAACGATACTCTAAAAAATCAGATTCAAGCAGGTAGAATCGATTTTCTCCAGCAAGAAACTCGGAAAAGGAGATTCAGTAGCAACGCTTAATGTCAATGACAATGACTCTTGAATATTTTACTGCTTTTCGGAAATTCTACCCGGTTTCATGGGAACATCATAATCCACTCGCAATTATCTTATAAGAAGTGTATGTGAGTATGGAATAATTCATTTCTAAGGGACAGGGAATACGAAGGGGTTACTCTTGTCAGTTCGATATTGTCTCTCGTGATGGAGGTTGCACATAATCCATACTATAGGGTTATTTAAAACATTTTTTCCGAAACACACATTGACTGTCAGGATTTCCATGATTCTGATTGATGTGCAAAGTGCTTCAATATAGCAGTCTATGTAAGAATAATATTGACGCATGCGCACTTTGAAACACATCTATTTTGCAAATCGACGCAATGGACACGCATGTGCACTTTAGATAGAAGTAACTTTACACTCTCCTCATCTAACAAAATTTAAATTTTCTTATTCTCTATAAATAATTATTCTACCTCTTCCCCTCCATCGTTGTCCTCTCTTCTTTTCCTCTTCCTTTCCAAATACCTCAAGCTTTTCACAACCTCCGCTTTTGCTATTTCATGCAAAACCGTTCCCATTGTCATGCTTTCTTTTTCTATCCTATCACAATCTTATAGTTAATGTTTTAAAGTCCTTCCACCTCTCTTACATAACATGCTTTTTCTTTTCTCCTCTCCACTCCAGTATTTGTTCCATTGTTCCTCATTACCACATCTCACCCTCGCGATTACTTTGTGCGATCCATTTGCCCCCTTTCTCTCTGAATATTTTGGTTTTCTATCTACTCTTTTTGTAGTTTTATTTCTCTTCTATGCATTTTCTTGACCCATTCCTTCGACCATCCATACCTATTCAAGCACGCCTTCACTATAGATCTGCCCTGGCTCTCCAGCAGGTCCTTCTTCGTATTTACAAACTCTGTTACCTATTTTTATTTTTATATTTTTCTTATCTGCCTTCTTTATTGCCATGGTACCCATCTGCCCAATCCTAGCATTCATCTTATCTATTTTTCATACAACTTTTCCACTTTCTCATACTCTTTCCAACCCCATATCTCCACTCCATACATTAAAACAATCAGTGCTAGCGTCTCAAACATTCTCATTCTTCTCTTATAGTCTTCTTTGAATAATGTTTCCCCTATGCTCCATACTTTTTCCATTACTATGTCTGCTCTTCTAACTCTTTCTTTATACTGTATTTTCTCCAGAAAGCCAAAACCTTTGACTTCGCTACATTTAAAACGAATTTCTTTTCTTTGATCAATCCTCCTTCTAACCCTTTCTTAAATGCTTCTTTCGTGTCCGGAATGAACACCCCAAAGAGAAGCAAACTCAGCGGACATCCCTTTCCTAATCCTATCTTCGTCCAGAAACATTTCGAGCTTTTAGTCCCCACCCTTACCTCAACTCTCGTTTCTTCGTAGATTTTCACTCACTCTATTAATCCTACCTTTTTTCCTCTCATCCCCATTACTTTCCGCAACTTTTTCTCATCTACCGATGGGAGCGCTGCCTTCATATGAACAAAAAGACACATACTCTTCCTCCTTTTTGTCCAATTCCTTCTCCACCACGTGTTAAAGAATATAAATATTGTCTATCGTGCTTCTTACCTCTCGAAAAACTGCCTTACCCTCTGCGAGTATCCCTTTTGCCTCTACTTCTTGTTTTAGCCTCTCCGTTAACACCATTGCATATACCTTCATGCTGTGTTTTATAATGTCATGTCCCTGTAATTTTCAACATTTGCTTTTTCTTCTCTCCTAAGAATTCATTTATCAACCCCTGCCTCCTCTTCTCAGGAAATCCTTAATGTTTCTACTTCTTTTAACTACCTTCTGGCTTCCCCGCTACTGTACATCCAGGTCTCGTAACCTGAACCATCACTGGCTTCTGCTTTGCCCTTCTCTTCCAACTATCAGTTTTCTTTTCACTCTAGCCTTAAAACATTTCTTCAAAATACACGACCCAATCATCGATGCTATTCATACCCCCTATTCGCCCTTTTCTCTTTCTTATTTCAACAATAATGTTACATGCCTCCCCTTCTGTTTTAATCCGACATATTTCCTCCTCTGATTCATTTTCTTCTTTTCCTCTTTTTGTTTAAATAACTCTTTATATCCATTCCTAGTTGCGACATAATGTTTCCTTTATCTTTTTCCCCTCCTCCAATATTTTCACTCTTTTTTTACCTCTCCTTTATTTTTTTTCCATTTGTTGTCCCACCAAGCTTTTGTCCAATTCCCCCCCTTCTATTCTTAGATTTCTTTTTGATTCTCGTGTTCTTGACCTTCCCTTTTAACTTCTATTAGACTTCACTGAACACTATATTCTCAAACTGTAACTTTTCCGTTTTTCCTATATAACCTTCCTTTGCATCCTCTGTCCGCACTTCTTTCTCAGTTGATTCTCCCAAACCTCTGTATTAGTGACTTTGTAATCTATGACTGTGGGCATGTTGCTTTTTACGTATGTGAATTCCTCTTCTTCGTCTCCACCCTTATTTCCCTTCAGTATGCCACCTCTTATCTTCTACCATTTTCCATTTCCCTACAGTCCCCTTGTAATTCCCATGCATAGCTAGACAGGAATTTAATATTTATATTTTCCCAATCTTTCTCCTCGATCCAAGTTTCCGTATATACAGCCACATCGAATTTTTCTACAAAATTCAAAAAATGGCTATTCTTATCCTTAATTCCCGCAACATTCCAAAAAATCAACTTGTATCTTTTTCTAATTCCATTTACTTTTCCTACTTTTTCCTTTATCCTTTTCCTTTATCCTCCTATTACTCACCTCGTATTCTTTTGTCACTTCCCTTATTTTCCGCTCTTTATCAAATACTAATTTGCTTCCTATGTTTTCTTTTCCACTACTGTTACTCCTATTTTCTTTCTACCATGTCTTCTGATTCCGTTTACCTTTCCCCGTACCCCTGACTCTGTCACGAGTATCACCAATACTGCTATCATTCAATTTCCTTCTGTAATTTCTAAGCCTACTATTATCTGGTTGTTTCTTGTTTCTCATCTCTTTCTTCTTTCAATCTCCCCTTCAACCCCATTCACTTTCTTTGTTATTTCTTCCTAATATTCCCCCTTTTGCCGCTTCGACTTTCCTCTCTATCAACTCTACCTTAGTTCTTAACTTTCATCCTATTCTCGTCCTTCTCTTCAGCCCTTTTAACTCTTTTTCCCATTTTTATCTCAACTCTTTCATAAATTCTCTTGAATCCTTGTTCGAGTCTAGCGTCTGCTTCTTAATGCTCTTCATCCTCTTCCACCCTTCTTTTATCTCACTTATTTTCCCACTCAGAGTTTTAATTTCCTTCATTGAAATTTCCAAAGGCATACCTCCCATTTTCTTTCCTCCCACTTCTTCACTTCAGTATTCTCAGTTCCATTTCCCGTTCCTATTATGGCGTCCGACAAGAACTATTTAAGATACTGAATTCCTTTTGCATTCCAATTCAAAAATCACCATTGTGAAATCTCTGGAACTACTTTTTATACGTTTCATGTGTGTACCTTCTCCTAAGGCTGACCAGATAATTTCGGTCAACTCAGATACATAATTTTTTCAAATGGAATGCAAAAAGAATGTAGTATCTTCAGTCGTCCTTGTCGGAAGCTATTATATTTACTAATGATTTTTGAGGTTATGTCCACAGGGCCGCCACCTATCAGATTGTATTTTAAAGCTCAAGGTTCGTCCTTTAAAACAACCTCAGGAGGGGGAAAATTCAAGTTTGGCCAAGAGTTACAAGACATCATAGTAGCACCGAATTAATTTGTAGACCTGATAATAAAATTTCAGCTAGACTGGTTATTGGCATCAACTGTCTTCGGGATCGCAAAAATGGTTGCTGATGATAATGAAAAGTTGTTTAAAGCCCTGCATTGTTACCACCTGAAAATTATATGTATTTTCAATGCAGAATTTTGCATCGGTAAGAAAATCAAAGCATTTTATCATATGTTCTTCTAGTATTCTAGTAATTAAATTTGTTATCTTTTTTAAGATCCTTCGAACATCAATGTCCTACTCTACTGTATTGGCTTAAGTTAGGGTGATTAAGCCCCTGATTTATCAGGACATGTCCTGATTTTCTATCGCTGTCCTGATTTTCTGATTGTTGGTGGTATGTCCTGATTTTTTATGCCCGGAAACACAAATTCGCGTTTTTATTGCGCGGATTGTTCAATTTCAAAAACCTGACTTATGTTATTTGAATAATTTATAAAATTAGGGGATGAACATACAATTTTATTATTTTGTTAAAAATTCAACAATTACGTTAAAAACAAACAAGCCAACCTTTTTGGTTGAAAATTCAACTGTTTTGTTAAAAATTCGTATTTTTTGTAGAAAATTAATCTTTATGGTTGAAAATTCATCATTTTGGTCCAAAATTCAACTATTTGGTTTACAAATAATTTTCTTTTAAAGATTCATCTTTATACTTGGAAATTAATTGTTTTGGTTATAGATGTAACTATTTTCTTGCAAATTCAACTTAATGATTCATCATTTCAGTTGAAAATTCATTTCTTTGGATAAAAATTTAACTATTTTCTTGATAATTTGTCATCTTTGCTAAAATTCAATAGTTTTTGGTTTAAAATTAAAATCTGTTCTGATTGAAATATAAATTATTACATTTTTCGTTGAAAATTCTATTACTTAGTTGCAAATTGGAACTACTTTGTTAAAATTATAATTTGTTTGGTTGATTCATAATTTTAATTCAAACCCTTTTTTTCTTTGGTTGCAAATTTAACTATTTTGTTGAAAATTCATTTTTAATTTGTTGAAAATTAATTTCTTAGTTCTTAATTCAACTATTGTATTTTCGGCTAAAAATTCATGTACTTTGTTAAAAATTAATTTCCTTTGTTAAAAATTTAACTATTTTGTTCAACATTCATTTCTTTTTGTAAAAATAATTTTTTAACTGAAAATATAACTATTCAATTTTCGATTGATAATTTATCTTCTTTAGTCTTCTTTGGTCGGAAATGAATATTTAGGGTTGAAAATTCATCTTTTTGGTCGGAAATTAAACTATTTGGTTCAAAATTCATATTTTCGTATTGAAGATTCATCATTATAGTAGAAAACTCATTTCTACGGTTAAAGATGTAACTATTTTGTTCAAAATTTATCTTTTGTGGTAGAATAATAATTTTATTTGTTGAAAATTCAACTATTTGGTCGAATATTAACTGTTTCGCAGAAAATTCGTCTGTTTGGGATGAAAATTCCACATTTTGCATGACATGTTCCATTTTTCGTTGAAAATGTATCTTTTTACTTGAAAATTCGTCTTTTTCGGTAAAAAGTTAATATTTCTGTTTGAAAATTGATCTTTTTGGTCAAAAATTGAACTACTTCGTTCAAAATTAATTTGTTTAAATTGAAGATTCGTCATTATAGTTGAAAATTTATTTCTTGGATTTAAAATTGAACTATTTTGTTGAAAATTCCTCTCTTGTGGTAGAACATTCATCTTCTTTGTGAAATTCATTTTTCAAAAAATTCAATTTCTCTGTTGAAAAGTCTTTTTTTGTGTGTAAGAATGAATTGTTTTACCTGTAAATATAACTATTCCATTTTAGGTTGAAAATTTATTTTTTGGAGTTGAAAATTAGTCTTGTATGGTTGAACATTCATTTTTTTGTTTAAAAATTCCTCATTTCAGTTGAAAATTAATTTCTTTGATTAAAAGTTTAAATGTTTGGTTCAGAATTTATGTATTTCTTCTGATTCATCTTTTTGGTAGAAAATTAATCTTGGTGGTTAAAAATTCAACAGTTGGGTAGAAAATTAATCTTTTTGGTTGGAAATGTATCTTTTTGGTTGATCATTAATAACTTTGGTTGAAAATTTAACCTGAAAGAAACATTTATAATAGTCAGGGAAAAGGAAAAATCGTTCAAGGGAAAGTCAGGGAAAGTTAAGAATTTCGAAAATGGTATCTTGTAGCATCCCTGTGTTTTAAAAAACGTGTGTTAAGCTGAATTGTATCTATTTTCAATGAATTCAATGACAATAAAAGCTTGATAAAAAAAAAAACTTAAATTTAATACAAATTACATATAAAATTGAAAGCAGTTTATGATTTTACAAATTAAATTATAATATAAAATAATAAGCACACCACAAATATTATGTATGCTACTCGAGAAATTTTAATTTATAATACGAAAAAAATGAAGATAAAAGCTTTGAGTGCCAAAGTTAATATCACTTTAAAACCTTTTAGTAATAATGTTTCGATACTATAAAAAGGTAATCGCTCCATCCCCGTAAAAGGACAAAGAAGTTCTAGTGCCAATAAAAACGACATCAGATATAAAATTTTTGCTTTTGGAAGAAAGGAGAAAAAGCAAAATGTATAAAAAATTGTGATTCATTTTATCGCTTTTATCTCGCAGATGTTCTCAAGATAGTAGGTAGTAAAAGTGTCCTCACAGACACTCTGGCATAGGGTCAGTGAATTTTAAGAGTCGAAACTGTTTTCTAACATTGCCAATGAAAGAAATGAGAAGGAAGGAGAGGCCTTGATTGTATATCGAAGAGCCGTGGTAACACACACTTTCGCGTGTACACATTATGCAAATTGATTCCATCGATTGTTGCTACACCTACGTAAACTTGTTGCGCGCGTTTCAGCAGCCCAGATCATTACATTTCAGAGCGCGAGAATTTCCGACTTTCGCAACAGGCGTCGAAAAGTAATGTTCTTTTTGTCCAACGAAAATAGGTTTGGTTCCTGTGTTTGACAGCTCTCTTTGAATTTAACAAATTATTTTTAAATCCCAGCATGTGGGCGGAATTATTCTAAGGGGTGATTGTGTCTGAATAGTAAGCAGTTTTCAATTAAAGTGGATAGTTTCAAATTGCAGGATTGGGTAGTTGTAAAAAAATGTAAAGATATGATGAATCTAGTAAGGTAGTAAGTTATTCCGTTTTCAATTTCACATATTTATATTAAACCATTAGAAACTGAATTTAAAATTAACAAGGTTTAAACTGAAATTTAACCTTCTCTGGAAAGAACGAACAGCAGTGGTGCAGTCCTAAAAGGCGGTACTTTCATAGAAACTTTGACTTACGATGGAAACTTCTTTGTCTCAAATTTAAGAAATTCAATTCTTTAAGATTACCTAAAACATACCAAAAATGTCTGTAAAGTTACCAAAAAAATTATGAAAATGATAACAAAGTTCCTGTAAATTTATGGTAATTATTGTGAACTAATTATACGAACGCTACAGCGCGCGGGAAACATTGCATCCGCAATTAATGATGTACAAATATAAAACAAGATTATTATGATTCCAATTTTAAAATGTATGGTTTATTCATTCAACCAATATTATCTTATATGAAATTCAAAATAATTGAATTTTGAATGCCTAGTTCTCGCATGTTTTTTTAAAGCAAATTTTTTCAATTTTTTCACAGATTAATTTTGGAAGGGGGCTTGAAAAATTGGGAAGCTTCTTTGAAAATATTCAGTATTTACTGCTTTTTTGGAATGTTTAAATTTTTCAGAATTTGAAATAGACTTTATTATATAGTGAAATAGTTACATTTTGAATGTGCATCAGTATTCAATTTTTTAATATTGAATGTCGCATTTCGACATTTTAATTATGATATTCCGTTACAAATTTAAAACGTTTTTTTCAGTTTCATGTTGAATCTGCAAATTTTCATTAATCCAAATATAAAATTCTTAATTTTAAACAAAAGAAATACAATTTTTAATTTTTAGAGTTTGAAAGCTGGGAATTAAAAATTTTGTATACTATATAGTCTATGCTACAGCGTTCATGCACTCAAATTTGAAACTTTACAATTTGTATGTTTGAATTTAAAAGTGTTTGACTATTAACTGGAAATTGCACAACTATTTCCTCTAGATCAAAATTAACATAAGAAAATTGATTTCTTTAAGCTTTTTGTTGAAAATATTGAAAGCCTACTGTATTGTACTAATATAAATGATGATGAATAAATTTTGCATTTTTTTTCTAAGTGAAAGAAATTCATTAAAATTTAGTCAAATTAAAAAAAAAGTTTTAGTAGTGCCGGAAAATTTTTTGAATTTTCAAATTTTTGTAATTTATTCTATAGGTGCAACAATTGTAGATTAAAAAATAACAAAATGTTTTGCCTAAAACTTATGTAGCTAAAATTAGAATAATACGAGGTCATTTTATATTTTCAAAACTAATTTTTTAAAATTATAATTTTCATGTATTTTGCCACTTCTGGGATTCTCGAACTGGTATTATCAAACACAAAAATTGTGTGTGAACAAAATGCAATCATGGCTTACTACTCTAATTTAAACTGAATAAGGTTAGGGTAACAACATTTTCAACGTTTTGAAAATCAATTTCAATCCAGCCGTATCCAAAAAAGTAATCTTTTCTTGATTAAAACAAGAATTCCTGTATACAGCAGGAATATTTGTCATTATTTTCAATTTTGTATGCTTGCTTGTTATCTTGAACACTACACAAAAATAATTTGTATAGAACTTTTGCACCTATAGAATAAATTTCAAAAATTGCAATATTACAAAAGTTTTAAGAACTCCCTGGCACAATAATAAATTTTTTTAATGTGAAAATTCGTCTAAATTAAACTATAACATATTATTATTTTCAAACGATACAAGTTTAAAAGATTTAAAAATTAGGCCAACCCATTTTCAATGCTTCGATATATGCTTTCAATTCAAAAATTGTTGAGCATTATATGACTCCAGTTTGAAGTCATTTAATGTTGAAAGCTTTAAGCTGAAAGCTGACCAAAAAGTAAGATTTGAGATTTTTAAATTGTCAGTATAAAAAGATTTGAAAAGGAGAAGTTCATAAAACTTTTTTAATACTTGAAATCATTTTGACTTTTTATCTAATAAACTAAGAAAGTTGAGGAATCCATTCCTTTAAATTAAAAATTTTAATTGTAATAGATTTTAGCCATTTATTTATTTTTACTTAAACTGATATTGAAAGTCAAAAATGTTAAATTATTCATATATTAAATCTTTCTATTATATAGAAATAACATTGTTTCTATAACTTGAAAGGATTTACAGGTTAAACATAAATTCGAAAGAGTTTAATTTTAAGTGTATTATTAAATTCAAATTATTAGCGTAAAAAAATTATCGACGAAATACATTTATAAACTTTTAATAATTTCATGAGTGAAATGACTTTTGAGTCAATCTAAAGAATTAACTGAATATCAAAATGTATTACATGTTATACCATTAGGCCATTTCCGTTTCGGGGTAAGCGTGAATTGCTCGGTTGGAAAGTAGTAGTGTGTGGATGGGTATATAGGTATAGGGTGGATAGGTATATAGGTGTAAGGTATAGATTTTTTAGATCGATCTAGAGTTCTCGTGTTATTTATTTAAATAACACTTTCGTTCCGCAACACTGCTCCGATCCAGGTTGCTGATCAATCTCCATAGCGATCACCCCACGTGGAGAGCCTCACAAAATTGTTATGTGTGGTTCCCCGCTTGGGCTCATTAGTATCCAAGGTCTTTGTTCCAGGCGGCATTCACTCTACTCACATTCTTTTTATAAACTATTTGTCGTCAAAATTTTCTGTCCTGGCATACTACTCTAGCTTCCTGCACGTCCATGCATTTTTTCATGCAAGCTCTCGTGTTCCTGCCTTGTCTTAACCGACTGGGCAACCCGTCTTGCATTAATAGGCTGGGCAACAGCGTCTTGTCTTAACCGACTGGGCAACCCGTCTTGCCTTAATAGGCTGATCAACAGCGCCTTGTCTTCACCGACTGGGCAACCCGTCTTGCCTTGATTGGCTGGACTGTGTGGGATCTCAAAATCCAACCTTCGACGTCCTCGTCGTGGACCCTGGAGACTACATCTAAAATCTGTAGCGACTGGATGACGGTAATGGTAAATGCATTTATCGCAAGTACTTAATTTTAATAAATGTAATTAGAATTTCTTTTAAACGTTTGTTATAGTTATTTACAATTTTTTCAATGAGTCACCTGTATGATCCCTATATGACCTTTACACCCCAGGCATATGAGTTTGCGACAGTAAAATAGAGGTATAGAACGCAGAATTTCTCACACTAGTGTTACATTTCCGGTGTTAAAAAGGGAGCTTCTATTCAAAAAATTGAAGTTAACTGTCAAACAAGTCTTAAGAATAAAAACCAAGGTCAAAGTCAAGGTCACTATCGTATGCCTCCCTGCAAATCCTGCAACTTTTGTCTTGATCTTTTTAGCATACAAGGCTTTCCTGAAAAATTATTGAGGTACGACTTTATAATATAAATACCTACATTTATCGCTGTGATTGTGGCCTGCACCATAGTTAAAACCATGATTGTTACGGTGACATATAGCGCATAAATTCAACCAGCAATAACCTATTGCGCACGTCTACAGACCACGATAACCCACTGCGCAAGTCTACAGCACATCATGATCCACTGCGCATGCCTACAAGCCACCATGACCAACTGCACATGTCGACGACCTACTAAGGATCACTGCGCATATATTTTTGGCTTAACTGGAGCTAATCTCCTCACGTATTTAGAGAGAAAAATGTCATACACTCTAAAAATTGGCCCTTTTCGAATCCACACATAGTGATATTTGAACCCGAATTACACCACGAAAACTTTATTTTTTACAGTTGTGGTCACTTAGACTTTTGATCCCCATGCCATGAACTACATTTTTTGTAATTACAAACAAATCAGCCAGAAGCCCATTTCTGTAAAAATTCTGCGGGGTTCTTCACAAAAAATTCATAAATCGCAGGAAATTTCAAGTATCCAAAAAATTTTGTGAATTTTTGAGAATTTAGGATAGATGAGAGGCCCTGAATGATATTTTTCAATCAAAGTGCGCCTGTACAACAGCTAGAAAATGTAAGCTTGCTCGAAGAGCGCAAGCGCAGCAACTAGACAAAGTCTTTTTGTAACTGCTTTTAACCACGGTTTCGGAATTGGTCACATCCCGCATGCTATACATCCCTTGAAAAGCAAAAATTTGCAGAGCACTCTTTGAGCTCCATCAAAAGTTTTTATCCAAAAGTTTTTAATAGTCCAAGCGCGAAGGTGGTGCATCTAAGATATTAAAAATTTTCCTCTAATTCTGACAAAGCATGCAATTTCGCGTTAAAATTCCCATCGGTATTAGAACACTTTTCAAAACGGATACTAAAAATTGTGGCACCTTTTCTTTTAAATTCTGTATTTTGTCAACCAATTACAATATTTAACTTTTCTTTCGCTATTCTAGTAAGGGATTTTGCACTTTCCCAATCTTCAAGATAATTAAAAACAAGTTTTAAAGATCTACAGAAGCTTCCTTTAACATTTTCTTCATATTCAATATTTTCAATTATTTTCTGCAGATTTTAAAATAATGCGAAGACACTCACGACAATCATAAAGGAAAACTTAAATGCCTTAGTTAGTTAAAAAATACAGCATTTTACAAAGAAAATAGTCAATTTAAGCAAAAAATGAGTAACGTCGTGGCAACCACTCTAAAAGGTATTCAAATGCCAAAAGAACACTTCTGCATTCTCGTTTTAAGTACTTGGAACTAAACTTAACTATCGATTTCTTTTATTGTTACGATACAGTGCATTTGATGTTCTTCGGAATAAGTCAAAGAGGATTGAAAAATAAGAAACTGAGTAACTGGTTCTATATGAGACGAACCGTTAGATAAGTATGCGTGAAGTTCTCTCAACTGTTTATTATATTCATGAATAGGTGCCTAAGAATGGCCTTATTCGACGAAAACCTTTGGATTTTGGGACAGGGAAGGTGCATGCGTCGGCATTTGCAGATGATAAAGTTATTATGACAATATCGGTCAACGGCTTGCAGGGAATGCTGAGCAGACTGAATGCTAGCATGAAGAACATAGGGCTTGAAATTAACGCGAATAAAACTAAAATTATGGTGTTTCAAGGAAAGATTAAGAAAAAAGTACGCAACATTGCCTTAGACGATGAAGGGATACAACAAGTTGATGAGTATTTGATTCTTGGAAGTTTATTGACTACTGAAGGAAAGATTGATGGAGAGATAGTCAGGGATATGAATGATGGTAGTGAGGTTATCGGCAATGTAGGAGCCATTACCATAAGTACAATTATAACAAATAAAGCTAAATTGCAATATACAATTCTGTGCTAGCACCCACCGTGTTGTACGGTTAGAAAGACCTGGACTTGTCAAGGAAAGAATAAGAGCAAAGTTGACGTGGTTGGAATGCAGTTTCTGCGGATTATATGCTGTAAAACGCTAATGGAGGAAGAAAGTAACGAGAGGGTTCTCCAAGAATATGGTGTAGAGGAAACACTGATTAACAAGAGTAAAAGAAAGTTGTTGAGATGGTCTGGTTATGTTGAGAGAATGAAAGAAGAACGTTTGGCGAGTCAAGTACTTTTAAGGTAAAGCGAATGGTAGCTTGCCCAGAGGCAAACAAAGGAAAGAATGGTGAGAGTGTGTGAATAAGACTCTAAGAGGACAAGAAGTGAAAAACCACAGAAACGCAAGAGCTTGCATGAGAAGATCCATGGACGTAAAGAAAGTAAGAATTATAAGCTAGGACAAAGGCTTCCACGAGAATTTTCGGAGTCATCTACAAGGACCTCAAGTTAAATTTGCTCTTTCCCATTCCATTAATCTCCCATTCTATATATTCCTATCGAGCCTGCATATCGCCCTCACCTATTCCATTAATTTTTTTTCATTCAAGCCAATTCATTCCTGCTTATTGCATTTTCCCAGATATTCCATCTCGGGGCCTTGCATCAAAACTGAGTGTTTGACTCGATTAGCACAAAAGTTTCCCTAACCATTCCTGATATATTCCAACATAGGGTTCGGAAAATTCCGAAAAATGTTCCAGGAAGGTTCGCGGAAGTAGGCAGATGCCCGCGCATCAAGGAAGGTTTCCGAGGAAGGTTCAGGGAATGTTTTTGAACATTTTCGCATTATATTAATTTATTTAATCAAATTCCTCACGAACAATACCCGAATCTTCCTTGGGAAACTTTCTTGATATGCTGACATTTACCTACTTCCAAGAACCTTTCTGGAACATTTTTCTGAATTCTCCGAACATTCCAGTGGAATGTTTCGGGACTGTTTGGGGAAAGTTTTATGCTATCCAGACAGGTAAAATTATATTATAAGAGCATCTCACAACCAAGGTTTCAAAAGTTGAGATCCTCCCTAAAGTGAGTATTTTGTTCCACTATAATTCAATCTAAATAAGAGACTCCAGAGCCTCCCACGGTTGCCCCCAGAACCTCTCACGCGAGCCTAAAGAAGCTCCCACGAGAGCCTCCAGAGCTTCCTCGCAAACCCCAAACGCCTTCCACGAGGGCCCCCCGAGTCTTATACGAAAGCCCCTAACGAAAGCCTTCAGATCCTCTCATGATGACCTGCAGAGCATCCGACAAAAGCCCCCATAGCCTTTTAAAAAAGCCTCTACAGCCACCAACGGGAAACTACAGAACCTTTTACAAGGGCCCTTATAGGCCCCCGTGAAAACCTCGCATCATATTTCCTTGCGCCCCTTTTTACCTGAATCTCTTTTCCATTTGTCCCTTCCGATCCCTGCATATTGCACTGTCTCTTTTTATCAACCCCGGCCTCACCATCATGGAAACAAAAATAATGCAGAGGCTCCCACAAGGGCATCAAGAACTACCTACGAGGATCCCGAGAGTCTCCCACAAGTGCTTAGACTCTGCTATAAGACCCTTCAGAGGCTTCCACAAGGACTCCAGAGCCTCCCACCATGGCCCCCAAAGCCTCGCATGTTTCTGGAATCCTGAGGAGACTCATCAAACCAGGACTCTAGAGTCTCTCACGAATTTCTTGAGAGCCTGTCATAATGCTCCCCGTAGCCTTTAACAAGGGCCTTGAGATAACCTTACAAAAATCTTTCAGAGCCACCTACGAGTGTCCTCAGAGTCTCTAATGAGGGCTCCTGGAGAATTCGACAAAAGCCCCAAAAGCTTTCACGAGGCTCTCCAGAGTCTCCCAGAAGGGGCTCCAGAGGCTCCCATGAAGGTCTCGAGAGCTTCCCATATGGGCCTCCAACCACATTTGCTCTCTCCAATTCCATTTATCTCGTTTTCCATTCATTCCTGTGGATCCCTGCATATTGCTCTCACCTTTTCCATTAATTTCTTTTCCATCTACGCCTATTCATTCCTGCATATTGCACTCTCCTTTTATATCAAGTTCGAGGGCTTGCATCAAAACTGGGATTTCAAGGTAACTTACATTATGAAACGATCTCACCACCGCAGTTTCAAAGTCGAGACACACTCTGAAGTATGTTTTTCTTTTATTCTGATGCAATCCACTTAAAATACTCTAGTGCTTCCCAAGCTAGGCCCCAGATCATCTGTTCCCTTTTTATCTGAATCTCTTTTCATTTATCCTGATCGATTACTGAATGTTTCGCTCATAATTTCCGTCAACAAGACCATTACAATGGATCCCAGTACCTCCAACGAGGGGCTCCAGGGCCACCCGCAAGGTCCCCCAGTGCCTCTCATAATGTTCTAATAAGCCCCTCCAAGGGCCTCAGAGGCTCCCATGAGGACCCAAAAGGCTCTCACGGGGGCCTAACGAGCCTCCACCCATCTTATTTTTTGGTAACTTTCTTTATCAAGAAATATATTTTTTCTTATGCACAGCATACACATTTTATAACTTAGTGATTTGATAGGTAATAGTAATAGTATTTCAATTAAGCTCGTTTAATAGATCCAAAGACGAATTATAGCTATCAACAAAAAAATGTCACTAAACCTAATATACAAACTATTAATTCAATACAAATATTGTTTTTTTTATGGTAGCGGGCTTAAAAAAGATGTGCAACGACTTTGAAAAACGTAATTGCAGTAAAATACGACAAAGTAGGTCAATCGATATTTATTTCCATAAAGAGACATCTTCGTCGTCATGTATTCTAGGATATTTAAAAAACATTTGAAGTTTATTTTACATTAAGGGAAACGTAAGGATTCACTTAGTAATATACAGTAATATAATTAATATAACAGCTTATTTTGAGCTTTAAAATATTATCTACGACTCTACATATGTACCTATGTACAGTTCTTGTTAGAAGATACTTCATTTTGCATCAAAAAACTGTAAATTACCTAATTAAATTGATACCTTCCTGTTTATTTACTACAGGTTAACTGTGAATCTAAATCACCCTTGGAATTAGATTTCTCTTCTTAAATTTTCTAGATTCAACAATATGGTTTTTTCGATTTCATACAATATTTTAAAGATAATGGAATTCCGATAATCGATAAGTAGTGAACAGCCTTAAACACAGCTTAAATTCTTAATCACCCTTGTAGACCATTTCATAGAAATGATTTGTTTTTATAAAAACATAATGCAATTTAAATTGTATTAGCGAAGACGACAGTCGATTATTACTCGATTGTGCCAGCCCCTCCGGTTGGTGGCCAGAATTTTGCCCTGCATCTTGCAACCAGTATTTCTCCGAGAAATACAAAGAACGAAACCAGAAATCCACTAAAAATCAGGAATAGCAAATCACTATTCAAACTAGTTGCTTGCTGTTCTTCGCCTTTACACTCTTCTTGTTTTGCAGAAAACATGAGAGATGTTAAGTTTCCGCTTTCGTCAATTAAACCAGCTTGAATAAGTCTTAGCAAAATTTGATCGAAACGTCTTACATAAGGTGAACCTGGCTCCATTTGGAAACTATTAGCAACTGAAATAATTGGTTGTTGGAGAACCTTCGCAGGCGGTTCCATACAAGTAGTCAACATATTTCGCAATATAAGGAGCACCTCCGCGTTGCTCGCAAAACATGTGATGTTTCTAGTAGCAAGTAAGTAGCTTCCACATTCTGTTACAGTCATAGTGGAAACTTGTGCTTTTTTCAAAATATTTAGAAAAGCGCCTTCGCTTTGGTTAATATACAACTTATATATATTTTCGTGAATGAGAGGCGTAAGTCCAGATTTATCCAAATCATCTAGCGTGTTGAGAGGTACTTCAAATTTTGTCCGAATAATAATACCCGTAAAGAGAGCGTAGATACTTGAAGAAGAAATCATGAAGGCTAAAACCATACAGGCAAAGAGGATTCGATCTTTCAGTTGCTTAGGCTGTGTCGGAACTGATACTCCAAGTATAATACTTATTACTAAGGACATTTCCCACACGTTCTTCTCAAAGCTTAAAACGCGAGTCAAGACTGTTATGAGTATCAAAAATACTACTGTTACATTTATTGTCAGAAAGATCTTCCATCTGTTTAAAGATGTACTTTCCCTCACCAAAGTCGGTACCAATGCATAGTATGTTCTTATGCCAGTAGCTGTTGTGTACTCGGTTCGATTAGTTTCATTGTGACACAAAAGTGTTAGTGGTTGACGTACTCCAATCATTTGTATTTCATGACTCATCAGTTTTTGGTTTAGACCATTTCCATCTCTTGACCATGTACCTGGATCTTCATATTTAGAAAGAACTTTCTGAAATCTGAAATTAAGTACTTTTGAAACTTTTTCCAATATTGTTACTTCAAATCCTGAAGCCTCGATAGGATAGCCTGAACTGTTGAATTCAAGATAAGATGTAGGAGGATGCGGATAAATACCCACTTTTATTTTGGCTCCATGCAAATGACGTAGTTTGTCAGGAAACAACCGACTTTTTGATGTGTAATTTTCGCGTCCATAGACATTGGTGAAAGGATTAAAAAAGTGAAAAGTAGCAGGTTTTGTTACGTTTTGAACGTGAATGATTTCAATGACTGTAGCATCGAGAAATTGATTGGACCACATGTAACGCAGTGCATCCTCAAATTTTTGGTTCTTTGCTGATGAGAGTGTAATGAATAAACACTTGGGTCGAATGCTTCTTGGCGATAGGCGGTTTAAGAAGTCAGTTGCAATTTTCAATTTTGAAAACGTGTCATTGTCCTTTGAAACGTGAACCATTACAGCTAAAGTCGTCGATCTTGGATCATTGAATGATGCAAGTAGTGCTATGGTCTTAGCAGCATGATTTGTTTCGTCTGAATCAACAATCACGATCGGATTGAAAGATGCAATTTTTCTCGAAATTCCGTCGATTATTGAATCCTGTACCTTGGTATCGATAAAAAGCAGAACTTGATACACTGGCGTCTCTTCCGTTGCTTGCTTCACGATATTTTTCATCCATGGTGGTGTTCTTGAATTTCTCAGACAATGGAAGTGAATAAAAACAAAAAAGAGACAGAGTATCAAATTGAATTTCATATTTTGTTACGGGAAGTTCATATAAAATGGATTTAGTTCAGGTTTTCGCGAAAAATGGACTGATGACACCAGTATCAAGATATCAAATGAAAGGTATCTAGCTCGATGTTTTGTTGACGATATCCTAGCAACCATATGCACTTGAAAGTATTGCATAATATAATTGGCGCAAATTGAAGTTTATCATTAACTAAGATCTTTAAATGTAGAAGTTACCGTGCAACCATCAAGCAATTTTCATCTGTAACATCTGTAATTAAGAGATCTTCATCATTGACAATGATATTTTATGCTTGGTAATTTAAAAAACAAAACTAGGTTAAGAGACAGAAATGTAGTGTCATTTTTTATTCCTTAGGAAATTTAATCTTTTTCATTAAGACCGACTATTTATGAGAATATACGAGGAAGAAAATCATATTGTCTTCATGGGAAAGCATATTTAATATAATCCTAATGCCTTTTCATTACCTTTATGCTGTTTAAAAATTTTATATATAATTGACTGATAATAATGTCAATATTTTTATTCATGCGATTCAACAATTTTCAAATCAACGTAATTCAAAAATCTTCAAATTTCGAAAAGTTCCTTTCACAAGTTTGTACAAATTCAAATTAAAATATACAAAATCAAAAAATTTAAAAATGAATTATAGCTTTGAAGAAAATGTATTTGATATATTCAATATTTAACCTTTTCTTATTTGTTCCCATTAATCATCTGTGTATGTGTCACCATTAAAATCCTAAAGAATAAATATTGCCAGGATTCAAACAGAATAGATGTCATTCGTGTACTTTTTTCACCTAGGTACAAACTTTGAGTGGGACGCTCTTTCCTTCATAGAAAAAATAGAATTTCTACTGCCAGATTTTAAGATATTTTGCTACAGGATGATTAGTATGTATCATCTATTGAAATTTAAATCTCAGGTTTGTGCGAATATCACTGAGCACATGTTGTGCGGTTCCTGAAGTAGCTTTGTTTATTGTTCAGGTTTCTATTTTCTCGAGTTGTCAACGTCAGTTGAGGTTGGCAATAAATTTCTATTTGATAATATAACTTCATTTTGGTAAACCAAGTACTTTTTTAGAATATTGATAAAGTAGAATACTTGTAAAAATAATGAATCAAAATAAAACAAGGCTCAAAATTTGCATCATATCATATATAATCCAGGATACCACTCTTCCTTACCATCCATATCAGGGGATTGGAACAAAACTGAGAGACCGAGGAATTATTATATCATATAATATATCACCACCGAGGTTTAAAAATCGAGACCCTCCCTAAAGTTTTCTCAATTACGCGTTTTACTTTATTCCAGTACAATCCGTTTAAGATATCCTACTAATCGTTTTTAAAATGTTAAATCGAATATTGATTCAAAAAATACATTGACTAAAATACTTTACTATACCTTCAAATAAAAGACCCTAATTTTTATAGAATTCCAGATTGAATTGAAATAACAAATATATTAAGAGACCTTACTATACTTTTAGGAGAATCATAATCTTTTTAGAATATTGAATTGAATTAGCATATACAAATACAATAATTACCACCTTAGTGGGTGGGAGAGAGGTGCGCTCAGAACACAAATGGGCGGAACCCAAATTTTTGAGTTAAGAATCCGGTAAATATTTCACATTTTTAAATTTGTATTCGAATGTGATAATTATGTTTTCTATACATCCATATTTATACATAAAAAACACAAAGTCTTTTTCAATTATTCTTTGGAAACTTTGAATAATGGCACTCTTGAATGATTGAAAATGACGCAATTATTTATCTTAAGCAAGTTAAGCAAACGAATAAAAATAGTTAGAACGCTAAATAAAAGCAAAAGGACAGGTTTCAAACAATCGGAAATCAACTTTCAAAAATTGCGAAAAAGATTAAGGATTGTGCTATTTAAGAGAGTAAATTTAACTATTCAAGAAAAAGCTTCAACCCTACAAAAATTCTATAATGAAACAATTAAATTGTTTCGTAGATTTGTTTGTCAACAAGTATTTTTTTTCTTATTCATAACATACATGAATAATTGTTGATAAGCTCGTCTTTTTAATTCATAGGAGTATCGTTGCTATTGTGAAAAAAAATTAATTTAAAAGTAATTTATAAACTACTAATTCAATTCTACTTTTTTGGAATTTTATTATTTTCTTATTATATAATACACTTAATACTAACATTGTTTATATTAGAAGGATGTGCAACTACTTTGGAAGATAAATTAAGAATATAATACAAGAATGTCGATCAATCGATGTTTATTTCTATACAAAGAAATATGCGTTCGTCATATATTGTACAATATTTAAAAAATATATTAAATTTTATTTTACATGAAAAAAATGTGAGTTTTACTTAGTGTAATGTATAATATAATCATTGTAATAGCTTACTTTGATGTCCAAAATATTATCTACAATTATATCTTTGTTCAGGTCTTATTAAAAGATACTTAATTTTAAATAAAACCAATTGCAAATTAACTAATTCAATTAATAATACCTTGCCGTCTAAAAATTCCAGATTTAACTTTTTTTAAATCAACCTTACAATTACATTTCTGTTTTCAAATTTTCTAAATTTGAAAATGTGGTTTTTGTCGATTTAATAAACTATTTTAAAGATTACGGAATGCTGACGTTCCATAAGTACGAGCAGTGAATATTCTTCAAAAGATAAGGCAGTGTTTGCATCTTATTGAATTCTTTGTATAAATAATTAGAAATCTAATGTGTGATTCTATACTGCACCAAGTATACGTTATTTGTCTTTTTTATCGTGATGATTGTTCTTTAAAACTGATGAGGTTCTGCGTCGACAGACGAAACATGTATTGTTGAAACACTACAATGAATAATCACGGCCTGGAGACAAAAAACAATCAACATCAATCCTAATTATAACTTAATTTTTTGGATACCATATTTCATAGGACTGGATTGAATTATTGTAAAAAAAGTATAGAAATGTATGGGAATTACTGGGACATCGGCCCATTTTGCATTATCAGAAATCAAAGCAATGCTTTCCCACTGTTTGTTAGAAATTGATTACCATGTTAGCGGGATTCTGTAGCACATTTCTGATGAACATGATTAGTTGATTATTCGTTATGATAAACTATCTACCAAAAAAAATTGATAGAAATATCAAGCGAATTCTTTAAATAGCGGATACAAAAAAACGGATTGAAAAGTATCAATTTTGTCATAAACTCGTATCAAACTTTTTCAGAAAGAAGTAGTTGCCTTTACTAATTTTCTTGTTTTCCGAACACCTTCCAATGATAGTTACACATTTTTAGGTATTTGCATTACCTACTTCTATCAAAATAAAAAAATATGAAGTTACAATCGAAAAGATTCTGTACCACGTGTCGCCGTTCAAGATTCTTAATTTTTTGACGAGATGGCGCTGGAAACAAGGGTTGGTTCACAGTCTAAACTCCAATGTCAATTCGTTGCTACAATAGTACTCTTCACACGCCATTTATGTTCAAACGATTCCTAGTTAGCGTCATATTGTTTTCGTGTGGTGAACATCTCGAGTTTCGAGCCAAGTAAAAATCATTTGCGACACGCACTCCTTTTCTTGTTTATTCAAAAGAAAAACGCGAGTGAAAGCCATCGTATACTTGTGGAAACTTACGCTGACAGTGTACCAACGCACGACGCTTAGGTGCGTTGATTTGAAGAGATTTGAAAGTGGTGATTTCGACTTGAAAGATAAAAAACGCTCAGGCCAACAAAAAAAATTGGAAAATGCCGAATTGCAAGCATTGTTGGACGAAGCCGCTACGCAAACTCGACAACAAATGGCAGAGAGGTTGAATGTTGGTCCTCAAAACCATTAGTGATCGTCTGCATGGAATGGGAAAAATCCAGAAGGTAGGAAAATGGGTATCAACATCAGCTGAGCGACAGACAGATGGAAAAGCGAAAAACTGTGTGCAAAGTTTTGCTTTCTCGGCATTAAAGAAATATTTTTTTGCATCGTATCGTGAGTGGAGACGAAAAATGGATATATTTCGCAAATCCGAAAGGCAGAAAATCCTAGGTTGACCCAGGACAACCATCAACATCGATTTCAAGATTGAATCGCTTTGAGAAGAAGTCAATGCTTTGCATTTGCTGGAATCAGAAGGGTGTTGTGTACCATGAGCTTCTGAAACCAGATGAAACAGTTAATAACGTACGCTAGAATCAACAAATGATCAATTTGAACAATGCATAGATATAAAAGTGACCAGAATGGGCTCACCATATTTAGCCCCTTCTGACTACCACTTGTGTCTGTTGATGTCACACGCACTTTCAATGAAACACTCCAACAATCACGAAGATGTCGAAAAACGGGTCGATGAATGGACCACCTCAAAGGATGAACGGTTTTTCTGGGAAGGCATCCACAACTTGCAAGAGGCGATTTTTTTTCAAATTAAGAACAATTAACCGCTACACCTGGTATTTTTTCATTGCTTGCTAGTTTCTTCAACATTGACAACGATTTATTAATAATGTTTAATTACCCAGATGTTTCTCCTCTTAGTAGCAACTTTTCATATTTTTGAAATCAATTACCATAAATAACTGGAGTGAAATTTTCAATCGTTCGTTGCAGCAGACATTCTACTTCAGCTCACAATTCGAAGGAGGTTTTGCTACCTCGATAAATCGAAAAAAGTTTGAATAAAATTTGAAACTAATTGGCAAGTTAGGACCTCTAATCCGTTTTGTGGAATTTTCACGAATGTTTTGACAGGTCCAAAGTACATTGAAGTATTAAAACCAAACTGAAATAGTTCTTACTCCAAATAGACATTTTTACCTTCAATAGAGATGAAGGGAACATACGAAACATTAGAGAAGTGAGTGGCCATCGCGTGGATTTTTCAAGATTCGTGAAAAAAAAATGTCTCGAACCCTCCATTGGTGCGGCCTGAAGATGTAAGCCTACCACCACTTCACTTGACACTTGGTTACGCGAAACGGTTTTTTTTTAAATTTGAATGTCGATGGCCAAGCATTTTGTTATTTCAAAGAAGTAGTTTTTGCAAAATTGAGTGATGCTAAGCTCAAAGCAGGTATTCACATTCTCATTTCTTCACAGTAACCAGCTCATTTTCTCCATTCATTTCTTTGGAAAGCTGTTTTGGTTAATTTCAGGGATCCTAGTCGGGCCTCAAATTGGAAAACTTATGGGAGACGAAGAATTCGAAAGAAAATTGGATGCTGTGGATAACCGAGCCTTGACCATTGCGACAGTCACGACTACGTGAACATCGTACACAAATAACTAAATGCCTACGGTGAAATGGAGTGCAACATGTCTATCGAAATCCACTGTTTGCACTTACATTTTGATTTCTTTCCAGACAATCTTGGCCAACTCAGTGATGAGCAGGGTGAACGATACAATCAAGAAATGGAAGCTCTTCAAAAACATTTCCAAGGAAAGAGCTCCATAAATATGCTCTCTGACTACTGCTGGTGATTTAAACGCGAAACAGGCAATAAATTGTAGGAAAAGCAAAGATCGAGTGAGCATTTTTGAGTTTTATAACTCTTTTCGTATTTCTAAAAGCACTGTATTACACCCCTTGCCATGCATCATGAATCTTGAATCTCATTTGTGATGTCGTGAAACACTTTTTGAATATTTCTTCTTCAACTTTTCATTTTCACGTCTTTTCACGATTATACATTGTAACAATTGGAACTACATACTTCTGCAATGAACAAGTGAAAATTTCACTTTAGTTTTGTATGGGAATTTATCTCGAAAATACGGAAAATTGAAAAATTCGCTACAGTCACTGAAATTTCAACTGATTTCAATTTAAAATAGCTTGTTAGACGCAAAATAGAACGTTATTTGAAACTAATGAAAGCAGAAAAATCTTGGGAATAAAACAATATCATTAAACCGCTGTCACAGTTGAAGGAACTTACAAAAAATAGAAAAATACAGAATCTTTCAGACTATACCCTTCTGATTTTTCACTTCGACAAAATATGCAATACATGTTTGAAAAGGTTTGTTTTTCCTCTTTTAAACAAAAAATAATAATTCAAAATCGATTGAAAAATGGCGAAGTGACGAATATATATAATATACGAATATATATATATATATATATATAATATACGGTCTCTTCCAGAAAGCGGGTTTTTGGCTGAAACACGAGATTTTTTAGGTGTATGGGAAATTTCAACCATACCATTTTCTTTAGTTTTTCAAGGCCTACAACATATATATATTGCTCATAGGCGATAGGAGGATTTTATATGGTTAAATTGATTTACATCATGAAAACAAATTCATTTGATACTTATTATATTGGTGTATTTCCAAAATGATAGTTTTTATGTTAAAAAAATTGACCAATCTGAATATATCATTCTCTTATTTGGTCATACATGCATATTGAATACATTAATCAATTTTTCTCATTACAATAATTAAATTTAGTACTTACGTATGATAGATCTTAATAGATTGAATAGATTTTCAGAATAAGGTAAACGAACGCATACATAAGGCAACTCGGAAGATGCTTAGCAGCAATGAAGATACAGACAGCGCTTGGACTATGTTACGGTATATCATTGTTAAAATTGCGACCGAAGTATTGGGTACGGCAGTTGTCGGAAGAAAATGTGGTGACGCATGGTTGAATGATTAAATTAAGGCAGCCCAACAAGAAAACAAAGAAGCGCACAAGCGAACGTTGAACATCACAGGTCTTAGCGATGAGGAGAGACATAGACTTGAAAATGATTACAGACACAAAAAGAGGAAAGTTCAACGATTAGTCAAGGAAAATAAAGATAAAATCAGAACAGAAAACAGAAGAAAATAACAAACAGCTTTGAAGGGACCATAAAACTATCATTTAAAGAGATGAAGGAAAGTAAATATATAGAGTTTGTCAGCATGAGAAACAGCAAAGGTGAAATTCTATATGGTACAGACGGAATGGTACACGCTTCAAAAGACTCTTCCAAAGAATTTTCTGCAGGTGAAGATATAGGGCAACATAACTGCGACATAGAATGTAATGCATTAGAAAATCCAATTGAAAAAGTATGTGTTACTGAGGTTAGAGTCATAATTAGGAACTCAAAAAACGATAAGGCTTCTCGTGTAGACAGTATTAGCGCTGAAATGCTTGAATACGGTGGTGAGTACATACCTCACAGGTTACTCAAATTGATAAATTTATGTATTGAGAAAGGGAGATAAAAACAATTGCAATCATTCCAGAAGTATCAGCTTATGAAGTACCGTAAGTGAAATATACTCAAAAATACTTATTCAGAGGTAATTGAAAATTACAAAACAAAATAAATGGGAAGTTGAAACTGGATTTATGCCAGGAAGATCATGTACAGGTCAAATATTTAGCTTAAGACAGATCACAGAAAAAAGCTTGACAGTAAGAAAGAAAGTTTTATGTGCATTTGTTGACCTAGAAAAATCATTTGACAAGGTTAATAAAAGTAAACTTTGGGATGTTCTCAAAGAGTACAGAATCAATGGATGACTCTCACAGGCAATACAAACAATTATACAGGTAGTAAAGGGAGTGTAAGGGTTAATGGAAAACTTGGTGACTGGTTCGACATTATGCAAGGCTTGAAACTAGGATGCGTTATCTCCTCATGGCTATTTATCATATGTATGGATAAGACCCTAAGAATGGCCCTCTTCGGCGAAAAAGGTGTAGATCTCGAAAAAGTGAAGGTACGTTCGTCACCTTCCGCAGATGACAAGATTGTGATGACAGAATCAATCGAGGACTTGCAAAGAATGTTGAACAAACTTAATACAAGCATTAAAAACATGGGCCTCAAAATTAACGTAAATAAAACAAAAAACATGGTGTTCAAGGGAAAAAGTGAGAAAACAATGTCCAACATTGTCCTAAGTATTGAGAAATTAGAACAAGTTGACAAGTACCTCTATCTGGATAGCCTATACACTAGCGACGTAAAAGTAGATGGAGGGTTACATAGGCGCACGAATGAGGATAAGAAGCTTATCGGTAGAGCATAGTTCATTCTCAGAAATGAGAACATATAAAAAAAAGCTAAAGCGGCCACACATAATTCGATATTATATACAATTAACGCGATTGGCATGATACCTCTGCGCACAATATGCGGGAAAACACTAATGGAAAAAGTCCGAAACGAGATAATCCTCAAAAGATGTGGTACAGGGAAGAAACTAGTTGACATATGGGCAAGAAATCAGTTAAGATAGTTCGAACATGTTGAAAGAATGAAAGATGAACGACTGACCAAACAAAGACCTTGGATATAATAGGCATAAGTGGGGTACCACACATAACAATTTTGTGAGGCTCTTCACTTGGGGTGATCGCTAGAGAGATTGATCGGGGATATACCATCTCACATGCGTCAAGTCTCTCTGCGGCAAGTCACACCTGCGGCATGTTGAATTTGCGGCATGTCGTCGCACCCCTGTGACTGACCAAAGAAATAATATTGGTCGAACCCCTACCCCTTTTCCAAGCTCTCGTGGGGATGGGAAGGCACCCCTGCGGCTGGTTACAGAACTAATATTGGTCGAATCCCTTTCCAATAGTGAGAGCTGCCGCTAGGTAGAGATGCAGCACACAGAGAAAAATAGAATTCGAAATATAGCGACTGAGTCCTATAATTTTAGCAAATCGGATCCAGGATGAATTTTCCTAGCAGAGCACTGTGCCCCCCCCCCCTTCATCAAGAAAGTAAGGGCTTCCTACAGTGGTAGCCTACAGTGGCTGCCTACAGTTCAGGAATCAGTCCCGACTCAGTCGGGAAAGAGGCTCAAAGTACGCATCGTGGATCCCGATTCCTAAATTACAGTTCTTAGTCCTAAATATCTGAAGACAATCCTGAATGTGTCCGACTCAATTTTAAATTTTCGGTCCTCAAAACTTGTTCTTGAATCCGCATTTTTCTTCGTGCAGTTATAACATGTCGCAGATGTGACATGCCGCAGATGTGACATTCCGCAGGTGTGATATGAACAGGTATGACTTGCTGCAGAGAGATTTGCCGCATGTGACATAATATGGCTTCCATTGATCAGCAACCTGGGTCGAAGCAGTGTTGCCGAATGAACGTTGCATTTCAATAAATAACACGAGAATTCTAAATCAATTCAAAAATTATATACCCCCTACCTCACATGAATCCTCTTCTCACCTTGCAACTCTCACCTACCCCGAAAGGGAAATGGCTCATTGGTATAATAATGATAATGATAATAATAATAGGAGAGTTACGGCTCTTGCAGTCAGCCATCTCTCGGATGAAGGTCATGGTTCAGTTGGGAGTGGCAAGTGGGCCGAACCGAGGCGACGACCAGGCAATGGCCCCGGAAAAAACATAGGTTTAAGTGGTCGGACCAAATCCGAAGGGACATCCTTACCTGTTGGCAAAGAAGTTCACTGGCGCGAAGAGGATTTATGCAAAGGTTATATGAACGTTGGGTCAATATGCACCCGGAACATGCTCATAAAATGCCTCAGTATTTGAGAGATCAGGTATCCTTTTTGCGCAAAAACGGATATGAAGCTCTTTATCGGCAAGAAGAAGAGCGTGTGATGCAATTCTGCATGTGCATTCCACAGGAGTTACTTCCCTTGCCTATCCTCAGGCGACACTTGTAACTCACAAGTTACACGATATATTATAACCAGGTTTTCCAAGTTCTTCGTGTACTTAACGGTCAACCACGTCCTGGCCAGTGTATGGCCCAGGATTAAAAAACCAAGCTATAAGAAATGGCTTCCACTCACCTGCCAACTGCGACACAAAATACGGGAGTAAACCGAGTCCGTGAGTCACACCCTTGTGACTCACGAACAACCCACGAAACTCGTTATTTTTCTTTATCCAGGCGCCAGATAGGTTTCCCTATCCGAGTCTCGCTGGTTCCGGTCCTGTCACGACTGCCAGGTCGACTGGGTCACATCTTACCTAGCACAAGACGAGACGAGGTATGGTATCGCTCGAGCAAGAGAGAAGTTTTCTACGAAAGTGACAGTGATAACTACTCTGTTTCTTTTAAAAATCAGAACATAAGCAATATTTATTGATTCAAAATCGCTACTTTGAAACTTATTTAATCACAAGAAGAAATCATTTTGCTCTAGTTCAAACGGTGACAGAAATGGCCGACCGGTCGCCAGAGAGATCCGCCACACTTCAAAATAGCCGCCCGAGACGCCCGCGTTCGCACCACGTCGTCCGACGTGCATTGCCGCGTGCTCACGCCGACGGTTGTCCGACTCAACTGTCTATCATCGGGCTTTAGGTCGGGCGTACCTCACTTCCGGGTATCGAAGGAGTCTCGGACGGTCATCACTACACTTAATTTTTAACACACGCGGTCTCAAAAAGTCACACCGCGTGGGGGCCTAGTAAACAAGCCGAAAACACTAAGGAGGTTAACAGTGAAGCCACGTACCTTGAAGCAAACGCGCGTATTTCTCTTTCCTTGGGTCCATCTTTTGAATCAGATTTTTGCTTTCCTCCAATTATTGCTTTGTCTGCCTAGGTTCCTCCGAGCGTACCGCAGCTAAGCCAAAAACACAAGTGACAAGTCCCACGTTCCTCTCCGCTACCTTCCTTCTCAACCCTTGCTAGTTTCGTGTCGAGTCTGTCGATTGGTCGGTTGAAGTGAAGAAGGCTTGCTTGTCGATCCCGGCCAATGGGTGCCCTCGTATCTTTGCTGCTTACTTATTGGGTCCGTCGGCTGGGCTGCTCGTCTTTTCATTGGTTCTCAAGCGTTGTCTCGAACATGGACGTTTACTGGGCCCGAGCAGCGCGGGGTCGTCCAGCCTCGTCGTGGTACAGGGCGATCGACTCAGTATCGCTACTCGCCGCTGATCTTCGCACTGGGATATGGTGCTGACTGTGAAATATGGCTGCTAGTTGTGGCATCCCCCACTTGGTTGGTGAAGCATGGTCGTCTGGTGATGGTGCTGTGGCAAGCGCGAAACTGATGCGTCGTGCTGATTACGTTCCACCCTCTTGTCCAGCTTCATTGTTGGCTGGTAGATTGTCGACTGTCCGCGCCGTCTGCTGGATGTTAACGGGCTGTCAGTATACTACTCAGTTTCGATCTCGACCCCACTTATACAAATTATAAAGGATTATAATGTCGATTTAATTGAGGGTCCTCTGGCGCTTCGAGGTTTGATTTTACTATCTAAGTACACGCCAATGTTCTGTTATGTTGCCTTAACCTAGGCTTGTTTCTTGGCTGGACGGTAAGAGTATTCATATTACATTCTTACGAACCGTCTTTTCCTCGCGTTCGGAGATTAGGTACGACTTCGGCGAAACCCTGGAAAGTTGTTTTTAAATCTTTCTGAGTTTTCTCGAAAACCTCATTACAATATATATATTTGTGAGTCTTTCCCTAGAATTCATATCTTCACCCTTTAATAAATCTAAAATGTAATCGGTAACTGTGGGCAAGTGAATTCAAGTCAGTGAAAATTTATCAAATCTATTGTAAAATAATTTTTACGCGGAAAAACTTTTTCCTAAAACCAAGTGAAAATTTAAAATTAAATTTAGTGAATCAACTTCGGAAGTAATAAAATTTTTTCTCCTTCAATAATGAAAGTACTAATTAATTTTAAAAATCAATACGTTTTTCCTTGAATAAAATGTTAAGAAGTAGCTTTGTCAATAGACCAAAGTGACGGAACGGCGCTGCGAGCGAAGTTTCTTCTTCTCCCCCAACTGCTACCATCTATAGAGGGCACACGAGTGACCGTCGAGTGCGCTTTGTCTGTCTATCTTAAACAGGTGACGCGAATGGATCGCCCTCTAAATGTAATAACGTATTTAAGTATTCCGAGTGCTTATGAGTTTAATCAAAGAGCTTCAGAGTGTTCATATGTAATCGTGTGTCAGTGCAAAAATTATTGAAACGCCCGCATAAAAACCACTAAAATATATCGAACAAGGAGTGTGCTAACCGTGAGCGACACCACTCCTACATAGTAGCAGAGCGTGGTTTCGTCTACGGAAAAGAGGCAGATAGTTCAGCTTGATTAAGAGACACAAACTGTGAGTAGTGCGGAGGTTTGCTGATCAGGACAACGCCGGCATCGACCAGGGAGTTTGAACCTATGCGGCGTGCTTTGTTTCTGCGTTCCAGAGGGCCTGATGAACCGCTCTTCAAAGGTTAAAATGAACAGCTCTTCAGAGATCTACAAAGTAATTTGAAGTTTTTTTTGTGCACAGAGTGAGTTTCTTTCGGCGGTATAAAACTCAGAGGTTGTGCGAAAGCGAGTGTGCATGAAAACCAAGTGTGAAAATTCGTTCAATTCAAAATTCCGAGTCGAAATTATGATGTGAACAAAAGTGTCGCGATCAAATCATAAAAATTTGCATCAATGCCAAATAAACTGAAAACATCTAGTTTTCAAAGTTCAAACATTTCTAACTTTATTCAAAATAATATTTCATAATAATTTATATTATATAATATACACTGGAATTCACCAGGTCAAAAATACTTCCAAAGTGCAGTGGATTATATGGTTCCCTTCAAATTATAAATATTTCATTCGAACACGAATGTGAGAAATAATTTCTTTTTATACCTTTGAATTTCGCTGTATGCAGATACCGTAAACGCTGAGAATCACTAATCATCGCATCACATCACATAGTTTTAGCTAGCACGATCTCGACATACCGCGGAGTTCAAATTTACAGTAACAACTTCAACCATTTTCTTTTATTCGTATGCAAAATAAATTATTGTAATGTTAAAGAAATAAAACTTAAATCTTAGACATGATATTCAAATCTGGAATTTACATTTTTTACAAATGAAACAGGTGATAATAGCAAATAAATGCAAAATCGATTTAATTTAAAATGGTTTTATTCCCTTTATAAAAGATTTCATTATTTGCATTATTGGCGCCAAAGGTGACCATCACGCAGACACTCCTCGTCCGGTCATTTCCACTCCATGCTTTTTCGGTCTCCTGGAGATCTTCGCGGATCGCTTCCACCGTGGACCTGCCTTCCAGGAAACCATGCTGGTATTCGGCCAGGCCTCCTGCTGCTTCGATTGCCGCTCTTAATCTGGCACAAATACACCTATCGAAGAGTTTTCCAATTACGACGAGCATGCAGAGTAGTCTGTATGTCGATGGCGTTATCGATGGCCCCTTTCCAAATTTACAAATGGGTATTCCATGGCTATTTCTTTAATGACTTCTGTCGGAATACCATCCGGGCCCGGCGCCTTGCCGCAACCGGTGACCGTCCGTACACTTTCTCTGTAACAATCTGTTAACCCAGTCCCCGTGTGTCTTGATATACTGCTTCTCAAACTTCCGCCTATTTGTTGCTCTTGCTTTCGCATATGGCTCGGTTCAACGTCTTCTTGACAGACATATGCCCAGTTGGCCTGGACTATATTCCTTCCCTTTTTTCTGGACATAGGGACATTACGCCTCAGTTTAAATCAGTGAGCCCTTATTTCGACAATCTCCTGGGTACACCAATACGCAGCTGGTTTGTTGCTCCTTGCTGAGCGTTTAGGCATTGCAGCGTTGCAGCCCTGCACAATCACGCTCATCGTTTTCTCCGTCAAGCATTCCACGCTTGTTCTCGTGACGCCTAGAGGCGCTGATTCTCCGAAAAGAAGTCCGCCCTTTTTAGCAATTGTGCGTAGTAGTTGGTCTGCGTCGAGCTTTTTTTCATTCAAGCCCGTTCTACGTTTTGGCCCTTTTCGTGCTTTGCTAGTCTTCAGGGGTACACAGCCCATTTGAAAGTTTATATGCAGGTGGTCGCTTGCTGTGTAATCCTCGAGGACCTACCATTTTGATATCTGGCTTACTGCACCTGGCGTGGCCATGGTGATGTCCAGGATGGTCTCATGGTAGCCTATCCTTCTGAAGGTCGGTGAGTTCCCCGTGTTCATGATTATTATGTCCAATCTCGCCGCCATATCTGTGACATTACGCCATCTCGTGTCCGTCTAGGTCATCCCCCATTGACATGATTTGGCATTGAAGTCTCCAGCTACGATGATGTTTCCAAGAAGATTTGAGCATAGGTCTTCAATGTCCTCCATATTCCTGCGAAAAACCGCCATACCCTCATTTGGTGAGAGATAGCAGCTGACGAAAGTCACTTAGCCTGTCGATACCCATACGGAGCCATCACCTTCTCCATGCTTTTATACCGGAAATTTATTACCAGTTTTTTCCTTTCCTTGGCACATACTGTTCGCAGATGATAAAGATATCCGCCTTTTTCTCGTATGCTAGCTTGTACATTAGGTCCTGGGCTAGTTTACAGCAACTCAGGTTACCCTATAGGATAACTGCCATTATCTTCTTTGGTTGCACCTGCGGGCCGCTTTCTTATAGGCTCCGCACCTTGATAAACCGACTACAAGGTCACTTGAGCAACCGTCACTTCTCGTTGCACAAAGAAAGCACTTTCCCTCATTTACGCAGCTCGCTGCCTTGTGTCCTATAGCGCCACACTTGCAGCACTGTCGACTTCGGTCAACGCCTTTGCATCCCTCCGATATGTGACCGTAGTCAAAACAGCGGAAGCAGCGTTTGGCCCGTTCCTTAAGTCGAACGCTACACCGTACCCAGGCAATTTAGACGTGGTATATCTGTGCCAATTTAATGGCATCTCTCTCCTTCAGATCGACAAAGGCCATTAGGCTCCCGCGATAGATAGCGAATCTTCACCAAGTACGACCGTTAATGCCTCCTTGACCTCGGCTCCGCAAACTTCGATTTGAAAAGGGTCAGGGAAGTTCCTTTTCCTTCTCAGTGTTACAAGTTCCGTTTTTTGGCGAGCTATCTAAAGGCCGAGATCTTCCATCCAATTGGACACTTTGTTTGAGACTAGGGCAACTTGCTTTCACTTTATGCGACTATCGCTGCGGCCAAGTCATCAGCAAGCCCTTCCAATATTTTTGTGGTCTGGTAGATCCATGGTACGGACCTCGTCATAGACCACGTTCCACAGATCGGGGCCTAAAGCAGAAGCCTGCGCCCCACCAGCAGTGATCTTCCTGCGTACGCCCTCAGTAGTGAGGTAGAATAGTTCCCTGTCACGCAGGTAATCATCGGCCACCCTTCTAAGGTACCTTGAAACTTTGAAACGATTTTCCAAGGCCTCCTCAATATCAGTCCACCTTACAGAGTTGAAAGCGTCTTTAACGTCAAACATTAGTATGACTCACGCACTCCTTTGTCTGTTGTTTGCTTCCCAGGCTTCATGGGCCTTCTAGACCAATTCGCTTCAGCTTCCAACTTGTATCGCCTGCTTGGCATACTCTATCTACGCCCTACCCAACTAAGATTCACTCATCGTCCTAAGCAGTGTGCAGGTACTACACATCGGGCTCGTCGGCTTTCGGCATCCTGATTGGATATTGTTGTACTTCAAAAACTCATCTTCCCCTCCATCCAAGATGTAGGCGTCGTCCTCAGCAGCGCTTTATTGTCGCATCGGGCTCGTTGGCCTTCGACATCTTGGAGGTTTCACTTAGGGTCGCCTTTGGGATTCTCTATTCCTCAATGTCTCTTCTTTTTTCTTCTCTCTCAGAAGACTCTCTATATATCGCACCGTGCTATCTCAGTTTGTTTGGAATTCAAGCATAAGCTTCAGTACGTTGTCTGGTGTTACTTTTACACCTAGCTCTGTCTCCAGTTCACACCTTTTGATCTCCCACCTCTCACAGTGAAAAAAAGTATGTTCGGCGTCATCGATTTCGTTTGTACAGTAGCCGCAGTTGGGACTAGGTTTCTTGTTTCGCCGGAACAGATAGGCATTAGAGTGGCCGTGTCCAGATAAGAACTGGGTGAGGTGATAGTTCACCTCCCCGTATTTCCTGCCGATAGACGGCTGTACTTCGCCTATTATTCTGACAGTCCATCTGCCTCGTGATTCCTGCCGCCATTATTGTTCTCATTTGTTGATGGTAATCTCTCTCTCCCTGTTTGGGATGGTCGCATATGCACCTTGTGTTTTTGCCTCATAAATCTTCTTTCTCTTGGCTGCCAGCCGGTCCATGGGGATGCATCCCGCTATGACTATTACAGCCGGACGGGACACCGATCTATAGGGGCAAGCCACCCTAAGTGCGCCTCTCCGTTGTACCGCTGACAATTGGTTTCGTCGGCAATCTGCTTTTAGAGAGTCTATCCACACCTCATTTGATGAAAGATAGCAGCTAACGAAAGTCACTTTGTCTGTCGAGACCCATACGAAGGTATCGCCTTCTCCATGCTTGTGTACCGGAAATTTATTATTATTTATCAGCCAGATGGCCGCAGTACCGTTTTTTCCTGGTACCAGTTATTTCCTTTCCTTGGCACATATTGCTCACATATGATCAAGATATCCGCCGTTTTCCCGTCCACTAGTTTAGACATTAGGTCCTGCAAAGAAAGCACTCTTCCTTATTTAAGCAACTCGCTGCCTTGCGTCCTTCAGCTCCACACTTCCAGCACTGTCGACTTCGGTTAACGCCTTTGCAACCCTCCGCTATGTGACCGTAGTCAAAACAGCGGAAGCAGCGTTTGGTCCGTTCCTTGAGTCGAAGTCTACACCGCACTTAGCCAATTTTTATTAATGGCATCTGTCTCCTTCAGAGACATATTCTGTCTCCTTCAAGTACGACCGTAAGCGCTTCCGTGACCTTTTCGATGTTCGTAGCCACGTCCAGATCGCGAATTTGGATTTGGGCGCTTGGAACCATCTGCCGGACAACTCCGGTGTCTTAGATGGCATTTTGCAACGCCTCACCATATCTGGTCTTGTTTTCGCTTGTTGCTCCAAGCTCTAACAGGACTCTTCCGGTTTAACGTGGGCTCGGATATCCCTCAATACTTCCGCAAAACTGCGTCAAGTAGCTGGTTTGATCAGTACAGCCTCCGATGTCGTCTCTCTATGTTTCCGTTTTCCTTTGTCAGTTACTTGACCCTCCATGTTTGTAATCATGTCTTTTTTGCCCTTCTTTTCCGATTTACGACATCGATCCTTTCCAAAGTATATACCTTCCACTTGGGGTTTCTTCGTGGGCCTTGAGCCCTCTTCTCTGTTAGGGCTCGGGGTGTTGGATGTCAGCCTTTTCCTCATTGCTTTCGAACCAGGAGTTTCCATCATGAGACTGCGGTCAGTTAAGCATCTTTTTATAGCAGGGGCGAGCACGCGAGTAGTTCTACTTACTTTCAGCGTCTGAAGCTCGTTCTTGTTCCGAATCATCGTTTCCCTCTTTTTCATAAGATTTTCCACCAAACCTAAGGCCGTCTATGCTTGACTGAGAATTCCAAGTGATTTCATTGATTGTAAGGTTTAAAAGTTTGAATTATGTTCAGAATTAAGAGAAAACTTTTGGTACATAAGAGAGAGTGGTCGGATCTGACAATATTAAAATAAAATCCAGGTATTACCAGAGTATTTCATATCGCAGCATCAACCACAATAAAAAGAAGTTCTGAGAATACGACTGGGACACTATTGCTAAATCCAGAGATGAATAAATAAGATAATAGAGCGCAAAACAATAGTTCCTCACCCTCCTGCTCAAACTCACAAAATGACACTCAGAAAACCTTGAGCTGTGTGCTTGAAGCTGAAAAGTGTAAGCTGAGGTCTATGCAACCTTTAGAGCATAAAGCATATGACAGCTAGGATGTGCACCAAGGATATAGCACAAATAACATCATAAACCTGAGACCGAAAATTCAGAGGAATTACAAATTAACCTCAAAAGCGAATTTTGAAGTTTGGTTGGACTGTTTCAAAACAGAGTTAACAAGCATCCAGAGCAAGCTCAGAAAAATCCAGGAGTAATGAAAACAAATGTTTCAGATGCAACAGAGGTGGACATTGGCGACAAGAGTGTACAATAATAATCTCAAATCGCTGGTTCTGTTACATGTGTAATTGTGAAACTGACCATAAAGAAGATGATTGCCCGAAAAATTGTAATCGTTCATCTCAAGGACAAAATAAGAGGTCTGTCAACAGAAACGGTGAATTGTACGGATCTCCTGGCAAAATGAACAAAACCTAGTAGTCGAGAGACTAATAGCAGAAGTAAGTCCAACATCAGAGGGAGTCGAGATTAAGGCAGAGGCTATCCCAGAGGTAGCGGCAATCATCGGGGTTCCAGAGGCCGCCCAACTGCCAGACGAGCTGAATACGATGGCGATGGTGGTCATCAGCTGCAGACAGGGGCGAATATGCAAATGATGACGAGTACGAGCAAAATCAAGGTAAGACTGAATATATTAATAATAACTTCAATAATGAAAGGCATATAGAGTTTATCGCAGATTCTGGAGCAACCGCACACATCGTAAATAAAAGTTTCATTCTGAGTGATTTTAAAATATCTAAAAAAGGAGTTATTAAGAGTGTCAATAAAAATGATTTTTTTGATATGGTCATTGATGGTAGAGGTAATCTTTTGCTTGAAAATAATACTTTTAATGAAAAGCCTATCAAATTAACAAATGCTATTGCAACAAAAGATATTCGACAGAATTTATTATCCTTACGAAAACTAGTAGATGCAGGGACAATGAGTCTTCAAAGGAATCACAGAGAAATTATAAGGTTAAACGACTGTCTGATTCGGAGAGAGACAATTTAGAGTATAATGAAGAGTCATGAAAAGAAATGTGGACGTCTTAAATGATATTGAAAATTTAAAAAAGATACTTGTTGAAAATCTACATGAAAAATCAAATTCAGAGGAAAAATTAAGTAAAGCTATGTTGTGGCATGTGAGATTAGACCATGCATCCTTAAACTATTTAAAAATATTACAAAAGGAAGAAAAAAGTTTACAACATGTTAAATTTGACGAGTCAATTAGTGAATGCGAAGTGTGCATATTATCCAAAATGGAAAAACTTCCTTTTAAAATAAATAGATAAATAGTCCAATCAAACCTATTTCATGGCCAGGGCAAAAGAGATATATCATAACATTCGTAGATGATTTTTCTCGATACGCTAAAATATATTGTCTGATATCGAAAGATGAAGCAAGACAAGCCTTTGAAAGTTATCTAGCTTCTGCTCGAGATCTATTAGGTGAAAATACAAAAGTTTCCTACACGGAGAAAAATATCTAGTTGGGTTAACAAGAATCCTGGTAATCCGTACTAGACAGTCTAGTAAAATATGAACCAACACGCTGTCTAGTTAAACGCATCAGACAGTCTAGTTAAACTCTGTCTGATACGTTACCAGACACCTAGTACGGCCAACATTACCATAACTAGTAGGGCTAACTAGCTGTTTAGTAAAAGCAACCAAGCATTGAGTTAAGCTTACATCCCTGTTTTCATGTAATTTAACTAGTTTTCTGGTCAAATTTACCGGATGTATAGTGTTCCTAAAAAGTTTTGTTTTCAGAAAAATAAGTATGTTTTGAGGATCATTGGGATAGGTTTGAAAATGTACACAACATAATAAAAGTGAAGTTCGTTTATTAAACACTGAAGATAAAGTTTACGTTACTTGAAATATAGTCTTGTAGGAGAAAAGGTTCCACAAGACCAGCAGATTGTCCACTGTGTCGTCACTGAAGTCACTTATTTTAATACACGTGAATAGAAACAAAAATAAAAACACGTCGCTTCTCGCTTCTTGCAGCTCAAAAATGGTCAGAATAACGAACGGGACACGGAAATTCAAGCGGCTGCAAGAAACTGGAGGTGACGACGCCGAATATTAGGAAGCAGGCTAGAGGGAGGAAAATTGATGGTGAAGGGTGTAGGAGGGAGCAGCGAAGGGAGTAAACGAATAGTGGGGGGCAACACGCTACTAGATGTCTAGTTATGGACACCATTTTCAATAACACGTCGTATCGGTTAAATCTACTAGACTACTTACAAGACATCGAGTAAGAGTAACGAAACTTCCGTCTTAAATTTACTAGATGCGCGTAACTAGGTTCATCTAGTTGGCCCAACTAGACCTTTTTCTCCGTGTATGTTAAGTCAGACAGAGGTACTGAGCACAGTGGTAGAAAATTTGCTGAGGTTATTGCAAACGAAAAGATCGAACCAGATATGGGTCCACCGTATACTCCAGAAATTAATGGAGTAGCGGAAAGATTCAACAAGACCATTCAGAGGACAGTCAGAGCACTTCTGTGTGACTCTGGTTTACCAGCAAGTATGTGAGAATTGTCAGCAGAGAAAGATCTCTATTGCTACAATATCACCCCTCACAAATGAATTAATTACGAGATTCTAATATTAAAGTCCTCACCTAAATCCAGATGACATCAAGAACAAATTAGAAGATTTGGGAGTATTGCTTACATCAAGCTACGCAAAACTGAATCTAAGTTCAGCAATGTATCGATAAAAACTGTCTTGGCAGTGCACACAGTACTGGATATACGTTATGTCATCCTGGCTCGAGAAAGTTCTTAGAATCAAGACATGTGAGATTTCTTGAGAAATTAGTGCATAAAGATCTGTATAAAAAATGTCAAACTGAAAATAAAGCGGAAATAAAATGATTATTTATGACAGCGGAAAATTTTTATTATTCATATTTTAGCGAATAATTGAATAATAACGCAAGATAGAAAGAAGTACCACATCAGTACCACATCAGTACCATTAAAACAAAATCAAGAGAAAAAAACGCTGAGGTTTTTGAGAAAATTAAGCTTGAAATATTTAAGGAAAACCGCCGCCATTTTGTCAATTTTGAACTTTTTCAAATTTTTTCAACGGATTTCAAAAGAGGACGAAAAATATTTTAAGAATAAAAAAAAAACAAATTGATATCTTTAATGGCTAACAAAATATCACACTGTCAACGAAAATGTTGACCATTTTTTGGTAATCCATGTTTTCAATCTTTTAAATTCAAATGCTCATAACTTTGTCAAAAAAAATTGTTCGTCCAATCGGTGAAATACGTGTCGTCTAAAATCCTTTGAAAAAGAACATATTTCATGTTGAAATGCTTCCGTGACTTGAGCTTGCACAGCCTGGCCGAATAGAAATGAATTCGGCCACCAGAAGTACGCTCAAGGAACGTCCCAGTGGGCACCAAATTTGACGACGTCTTTACGACATCATTACGACATCTATACTACAACTTTACGACATCCTATGTCCTTGTCTTTAAGGTGTCTTCACTATATCGTGAAGACATCGTCAGGTCGTACGACGTTTATACGATATCGTAAAGACACCTTAACGATATGGACATAGGATGTCGTAAAGTTGTCATGAAGATGTCGTAATGATTTCGTAAAGACGTCGCCCAATTTTTTGCCCACTGGGGTACTGTTATAATACTAAATTTTCCTTCAAGGTAAATCTCAGATACAGGCAGTTCAAGTAACAGCAGGGCTCTGAACTCAAATGGGCACCGCTTGTTATCGAGTAGCTGCAAGTATGTGGTAATCCCAGCAAAAAAGAAAGAATTGATACGGATTGAGGCGAATTAACATTTTTTTAATGCGCGAATTACATGCGTGTGAATTCCTATGAATGCGTGGTCAAGGTTAATTAGAAAAAAAAATTAATAAAAAGTGCATGCATCGAGACTTGAAACAGCGATCCCTTGTGAATCAGTCCAGAGTACCCGCCACTGAGCTACGAGACAATTTACTGAACGTTTACAATAAATTTTATATGCTCCGCACGTTGATTTTCCTGTTAGGATTAAATTGTATAAATCAACACTTCCTGAAATTCGCCGTGACGCACTGGGGCGACTTCAAGTGTGTATTTTACGCTCGCGAAGTCAGACGCATTTATCAATGTTGAAGCGTTTGCGTGCTGACACATTGAAGTGTCTTCGCTGACTTTAGACTTTTGCACCGTATTTGTACATATAGAAAGATTAAAAGTTGAAATACCGTCTTCACGAATTTACACGCATTGACACACAGGTCGAATTCGTCACTGCCGCAAAATGGGATTTCCAGGGTGTCTTAGTCTTTTCAATTCAATTCATATCAATACTTTCTTTTTTGCTGGGATAACTGCTAAAATAAAAATCAAATTCAAAATAAATCACCTACAAAATTTCTATCACATCAGAAAATAGAAAAACAGTTAAATCCCAAAATCATAAAAATAGAAAAACAAATCGATGAAATTACCCATTTCATCGAAACAAAACAAAATTATCCTATAATTAGTATTGCCAGAAATAATCATAATGCCTAAAAATAGACGCGTTGCTGGAAACCAGAAACGAAATTCTCTAGAACATGTTAATCTCCGTAATAAACTTGATAAATTATCAGAAGAACTTACAACTAAATGCGTTGAAAATCCAACTACCTCTAAAGCTGAAAATCCCTGGAAGGAATTCTTTGAAATTTTCGAACAAATTTTAAATAAAGCTGAAAAAATTAATACAATTAATTAATTCTGAAGCAAAATCTATCCCACCAAGACACTTAAAAGAATTCACAAATGTCTAATCAATTTCACTCTGTTAGACTCATTAAAACAATTTAAAGAAATAGAAAAGCGCGCCGTTTTGGTTGGATTATAATAAGTGAACAAGATATAACGGAAAGAATTAGACTCGCAGAAATAACAGAAGAAATCAATAAAATACCCAGTGGGCACAAAATTTGGCGATGTCTTTACGACATCGTTACGACGTCTTTACGACAACTTTACGATATCCTACGTCCATGTCGTTAATGTGTCATTACGATATCGTAAAGACGTCGTATGATCTGACGATGTCTTTACGCTATCGTAAAATCACCTCAACGACATGGACATAGGATGTCGTAAAGATGTCGTCAAAAACTTATATAAATCATATGAAACATACCGTACTGATCACTAGACAAAATTAAATACGAATATAATAAAAAATATATTATTATGTTTTTATAACACATCCCTTCATGTCAAAAAAATTCAGAAACTCCAAGACTCACTCGAAGTCAAACAAAAGCAATAAATAATAAACAAGAAAAAGGAATTAAATTGAATTATACCTTTCCTTCTAAAACAAGAGCCGTACATACTTCACCTCGTCAGGAAGGTAAATCAGAAAAATTGACAAAAACCTCTCCAGAAAATATAGAAAAAGCTCTAACAAATACAAACCTCGGTAGCACAAGGCCTAGTGATTTAAATAAAACTTAAAACCTTAATCAACCACCCATAAACGAACGAAGTAAAAAACTCAATATTACAATCAAAAATTCACCTACTTCAGACTAATTAAAAAGCTGGCAATATCCGAAATCAATAATACTTTCTCGGCAGGAATCTCCACACTTATTCCTACAGAGAATTCCCCAAATAAAATTGAACAACAACCTCTCTTAAATACCGAAGACAATTTTCCATCTCCTAATAAAGATGAAGCTCCTAACTGTGACACTTATATAAATTTCCACTTAACTCCTGCAAATAGTATAAACCCTTTTCTCAACAAATCGAAAAATCCTATTAACCAACCAAACATGACTATACTGAATAATCAACGAGTGTTCCTTCGAGACGCGTTAGAAATGGTACCCATCTTTGATGGAAAAAGTATTCCCCTTGCAATTTTCATTGAAGGGTGTGAGGAGGCAAAACAAATGCTTCCTGCTATAGCTACGGTAGAATAAAATCTTGTAAAAATCATACCAAGTAAAATTATAGGAGAAGCGTGTAAAAATATTCACGGTATAACATTCAATAGTTTAGATAAATTAATTAACTAGTTAAAGAAAATTTATTCTCCTTCCAAAACCGTATATCAATTACAAGGCGAGTTAGGTAGCATGAATATGTGGAAAAAGGAAAGCGTGTTATCTTATACCACTAGAATTAAAGAAATTGCATATCAAATCTTTGATGCCCATCGCATAAATAATGGTGGATCATTGGGCGAGGAATTTAAGATAGGGTAAGGAAAAAATGTCATTCAATGTTTTATACGTGGACTAAGACCTGAACTCGAAATTAGGGTGAAGGAAGAAGACGTATTTAGAGATGTCGCGAATAACGCTATAGAAATTGAAAGAAATCTTAATGCAGCCGGATATCTAAGAAAAGGAAATCTTTATAAACAAAAACCGGATGAAAATGAGAAAAATCATAAACTTAACGAAAATAATTCAACAAAAGTTAATTATGCGCAAGGGAAGTCATAGTGTGTCAAATCTGTAATAAGAGGGATCATACTGCTTCTAGATATCGAAGCCTCGGAAATTATAATCAATACCAGCAGCTTCCATCAAACACCCCTCTTGACAGCTATCCATTTCCTCAAAATAACACAATCTAAAGGATAATGGCGTAATGAAATGCCACCACTTATGAGAAATCATTGGATACCCCAACAACAGGAAAATAACCAAGGAAACTTTTAACGCAGAGATAGAATAATGTGGACACCTAAACAAACATATAATTTTCCAAATAAATCATATAATCTTCCATATGACTCGTCCAATTTTCCAAATAAATTATACAATTTGCCAAGTCAATCATACAGTTTTCCAGCTCAACTATACTCTAATCCTCAACCTCAATCAAATTCCATGCGAAATACAAAAAACATGATTTGCAATTCTTTAAAAAAATGAGGGCATATGATAAAAGATTTTTGTGAAAGAGAATATAACAATAAAATACGTTAACAGTGAAATTCTCAACAATTACCAGGGAACTCGGGAAACTAACGAGACCTCCCCAGCCAAGGTGCGTTGGGGTAGACATTGAAATTCCAAAATTAAAAGCACCAGATCTAAATAAAACTAAATCTCTAGAAACTGTCACTATTGAATTTACTTTCTGTAGGGGAAATATAATACCATCAATAGTCGTTAATACTCGTGGATTGAGAAACCCCGTTCGGATGATGATCGATACAGGTGCAGGTTTAAACCTTTTAAAAGAAAATATGATTGAACCTTCAACACCAATGAATAAATTTGAAATATTAAGGCTAGCCGGAATTAATGAACACCCTGTCTACACTTGAGGTCGAATTAAAGTAAAAAATTTGGGATTATTAACAACTTTTTATATTATAACAAAATAAGTTCCAGTAGATGATGACGGTGTACTAGGCTCAGAATTCTTTATTGATAACAATGTTAATAATAATTATGCAACGAGATGTCTAGAAATGAATGATGAAATATACCCTTTTTATCAACAAATAAAATCACTTTACCAAAAAAATCTATTTCAGATATTTAGTTAATTATTAAAAATCCAGAGATAAAAACAGGATATATTCCACAAATATCAGTAAAACCCGGAATATTTTTAGGGAATGGAGAAGTAACAAACAATAAACGTGAGGCATTTTTTTAAGCTGAATCCGAATCCGGTCTCAGAATTTCTCTAACATGTCAGGTTTTTGAGATATCCTAACCTAAATGTGCAAAAATCGCGATTTTGACCTATATTTGAGGTTATGCAGCATCACGAATTTCGTTTTTTGAAAAAACTATTCAGCATTCTAAAGTACAACCCTTGCCCTTTCAAATCCTTTCGATTTGTCATAACCTCAAATATAGGTCAAAATCGCGATTTTTGCACATTTAGGTTAGGATATCTCAAAAACCCGACGTGCTAGAGAAATTCTGAACCCGGATTCGGATTCAGCATCAAAAATTCTACGGAAAATCATATCCCTGCTTGAAATGAGGGATAGGATCCGATAAAGACGGATAGAATTCGGAATTTCTTCGTATGTATCTGGATTTTTATACGGTATTTGTATCTGGTTTTAAATCTGGTTCTATACGGAACTTATTCGGTGTATAATTAATCTGGCTCTATTCGGAACTTGGTCGGTGTATACAATTTTTTCTATCTGGTTTTTTATTCGGTTATATGCGAAATATTTTCGGGGTCCAATAAAATCCTATGCGGTTTTCATCAGATTCCATCCGGATCCTTATACGGTATTTGTGTCTGGTTTTAAATCTGGCTCTATTCGGAACTTGGTCGGTGTATACAATTTTTTCTATCTGGTTTTTTATTTCGTTGTATACGAAATATTTTCGGTGTCTAGCCCTATTTTATTTGGCCTATCTGGTTCTTTAGCCAGCTCTATACGGAATATTTCCGCTGTACATATTGCCCTATGCACGCTCTAGCTAATTATGCTAATGTATCGCTGGGATTTTGTCGACAAAATCTCAGCCAAGCTTTCTCGCTGAGAAGCCAGGGCTAACGGAGAAATATTTTTTCGTTTTACACAATTTATATGAATAGTTGGATTTAAAACTGCGTAATAATAATATTTAAATTTAATTAATTTGAATTTTAATAGTTAAATGTTAAATTTAAATATTCATTTAATTTGTGATTTCTTTTCAAACTGTAAAACTCCAAAATCTAAAGGATTTATTACATTCAGATGTGTAATTAGTAAAAAATATTTAAATTTTAGTACAATTTTCCCAGCAGAAAAAATAATCTAATGATTATAGTAATACTAATCTTATTTAGTAAAAATTTGGAGGTAAAAACGAAAGCAGCTACTACAAATAATTTTTTGGAACATTTGAGTTAAAAAAATGGTTAAAGATAAAAAATACTTGAACCTGAAATTAATATTCTATCTCTAAAGTTGAACTTGAACATCAAATCGAAGGTTAGCTGAAATTAGAAGTCTTAAACATGAGAAATTTTAAATAATGGAGCTTTTATAAAATTTGGCTAAAAGCTAGTAATTATTTATACACTTTTTTCAAATATAATAATGCACATTATATAATATAATGAATGGTATAATAGTATAATAAACTGCAAACATAGTTAAGTGAAGTAAACAGTATTTTTTTGTTAAATAATTTTTTTATTTTATTTCTGGAACAATATTTGAAGGGTTACAGTATACAGCATTAGAGAAGCAAAAAAGGCAATTTAACTTTTTTGTTGAAAATTCGTCTTTTTGATTTGAAAATGATAGACAATTTAACTCTTTGGTTGAAAATAAACTTTTTTATTGAAAGTTAATACTTTCGGTATAAAAATGCATTTATTTAGTTAAGAATTTAACTATTTTGGTAGAAAGTCCAAATTGCGTTTAAAATTAACTTTTTGTTGAAAATGAATATTTTCGGAATGAAAATTCAACCATTTGGTTGAAAATTCATTTATTTTGTTAAAATTTTTACTATTTTAGTAAAAATTCAAGATTTCCTTGAAAATTAACTTTTTTGTTGAAAATGAATATTTTCGGAATGAAAATTCAACCATTTTGTTGAAAATTCATGTATTTTGTTAAAAATCTAACTATTTTGGTTGAAATTCCAAATTAGGTTTAAATGTTACTTTTTTGTTAGAAAAACGTCCTTTTGGCTCGAAAATTCATTTTTTCCAGTAAAAAAATAAATAATTTTTGGTTACTCAACAAAAAAGTAACTTACCCAACACTGATTCAAAAAAAAAGTCGAAAGCAATTTTCATTATTTCATTTGGTTCCATAACAAAATTATTTAAATTCCTCCAAACACATTATTAGTTTATAATAAATTCAACTCAGTTAAAAAAATATCAGTTTTTCTGATAAATGAAATAATTGAAAATTTCGATGATATTATTGTCAAAAAATGACAATACTACACAATGTAAGTAACGATGAGAAAGTTAAACATGATTTAATAATCAAGAGAGATAAGTTCAGTAGAAGACATAAACAACTTTTCAGGCCTCTGAAATTGACCTTTCACAAACTTTAACCATCTGGACTCTTGAAGTAGATTAAAACAAAAAATAATAATAATTACATAATTAATTATGTTCCTCCATTTAAATAATGAAATAAAAATTTCATTTTTATCATTCTAATCATTCTATCAAGCTTAAATATTTACAAATAATTTACGGTTTATTATCTCTTTACATTATGGTTTATCGTAATTGAAATAAAAATCTATCATCGGAATGCATTTTTCATAAAATTAATCTATCACAAATTTTTCGAGCTTCATTAGTAAATGTGTAGAAATTGTAAAATAGTTGCTAGTATGTATACGTGTTATGACAGCAATGAACCATTTTATTGATAATGAATTCGTTTTGAAACTTCAACATGCGGTAATGTGTCATGAAGATTAATTTCTCAGACGCTTCGACACAATTAATATATTTCTATCTTCCTAATTTCCAATGTCAGTTACAATCAGTAATTTTTTTTCAAATTTTTCGTCTAATTATTTTGCACAGTTGCTAGAAAATCACAATTTCGAAATTCCCAGATTTCCCCTGGCTTTTCCCTGACCAATTTTTCATTTTCCCGGACCTTTCTGTTAATGTTAATGCAAAAAAAAATTTGTTTCTAAATTTATTTTCAACACTTTTAGTGACAACAGTGATACATATAATTTTATAAAAAGGTCATCTACAAATTAAATAAAAGAATTTAATTTTAAGTTAAAAAAATTAATTTTCAAACAAGAAAAATAAATTTTTCAACAAAATAATTCAATTTTCAAAGTAACGAATCTTTAATAAAAAAATAAATTCTCAACAAAAAGGTTTACAGTTGATATTTCCACAAAAGAATATTTTAATTTTCAATCAAAAACAGTTAAATTAATAAAAAATCCTATGTAGATTTTTCGGTCAATAAAGAAAAAGAATGTCATCCAAAATGTTGAATTTTCAAGCGAAAAAGATGAATTTCCTGCAAAAGATTTGAGTTTTCAACCCGAAAATATGAAATTTTAACAAAAAAGTTGAATTTTCGACCATTTTTTTTCTTTTTTCCCAAAATCTTCAAAAATCGACATTTAAAAAAAAATCAAACTGGAATATTTACAAATAATTTACAAGTTATTATCTCTTTAAATTATTATTTCTAGAATTTTATTATTTTATTTTATACATTTTCAACTAAGAAAGATAAATTTTCAACCATAAATAAAATAGTTAAATTTTCAGTTAGAAAAATTAATATCCAACCAAAACAGAACGAATTTTCATTAAAATAGTTACATTTTCAACCAATGAAATAAATTTTCAACCAAAAAGATAAATTTGCAACCAAAAAGATTAATTTTCTATAAAAAATATTAATTTTTAACAAAATATATGAAATGAATTTTTAAGCAAAAAAATTCATTTTCAACCTAAAAGTTGAATTTCCTTCCAAAAAAGACCAAATTTCCACAAAATACATGGATATTTTACTAAAAAAGATAAATTTTCTACCATAAATAGAACAGTTAAATTTTCAATAAGAAAAATAAATTATCACAAAAAAACGAATTTTCAACCAGAGAAATGAATTGTTAACTAAAAATAGTTCAGTTGAATTTTCAGTAAAAAAAAAATAAATTTTCAAAAAAAAAAAAATAATTTTCAACAAAATAGTTTAATTCTCAATCAAACAGATGATTTTTCAACTAAGGAGATTATATTTCTATAAAAAAATATCAATTTTCCACCAAAACTGATATAGTTAAATTTTCAGTCAAAGAAATGAATTTGTGATTAAAATGATGAATCTTCAACCAAAAAGGTGAATTTTTATCAAAATAGTTGAATTTTTAACCTAAAAGGTTAATTTTTTCACCAAAGAAGACAAATTTTCAACAAAATATATGAATTTTTATCTAAAAATATAATTTTTTAACCAAAAATGGAATAGTTAAATTTTTAGTAAAAAATTAATTTTCAAAATAATAAAATAATTTTTAAACGAAATAAATCAATTTTTAATCAAACAGAGCAAACAGTTACATTTTCATTCAGAAAAATAAATTTTCAACATTTCCAGGATTTATTTAGTTAAAAATTGAACTATTTTGGTAGAAAGTTCAAATTTGGTTTAAAATTAACTTTTTTCTTGAAAATTAATATTTTTGGCATGAAAATTCAACCATTTGGTTGAACATTCAATTATTTTATTAAAAATTTAACTATTTTGGTGGAAAGCTCAAATTTGGTTGAAAATTACCTTTATTGTTGAAAATTAATATTTTCGGTATGAAAATTTAACCATTTGTTTGAAAATTCATTTAGTTTGTTAAAAAATTTAATATTTTGGTAGAAAGTCCAAATTTGGTTTAAAATTAACTTTTTTGTTGGAAAATTAACTTTTTTGTTGAAAATTAATATTTTTGGTATTAAAATTCAACCGTTTGGTTGAAAATTCATTTATTTTCTTAAAAATGTTACTATTTTGCTGAAAAGTCAAAATTAGGTTGAAAATTAACTTTTTTGTTGAAAATTCTTCTTTTTGATTTGAAAATGGTAGACAATTTAACTCTTTGGTTTAAAATTAACTTTTTTCATGAAAATAATTATGTTCGGTATGAAAATTCAACCATTTGGTTGAAAATTCATTTAGTTTGTTAAAAATTTAATTATTTTTGTAGAAAGTCAAAATTTGGTTGAAAATTAACTTTTTTGTTAAAAATTAATATTTTCGGTATGTAAATTTAACCATTTGGTTGAAAATTTATTTATTTTTTTTAAATTGAACTATTTTGGTTTTAACTACTACTTTTAACTACTTTGATTTGAAAATGGTAGAAAATTCAACTAATTGGTTGAAAATAAACTTTTTTCTTGAAAATTAATATTTTTGGTATTAGAATTCTACCGTTTGGTTGAAAATTCATCTATTTTCTTAAAAATTTTACTATTTTTCTGAAAAGTCAAAATTTGGTTGAAAATTAACTTTTTTGTTGAAAATAAATATTTTCGGTATCAACAAAATCATGAATCTTCAACCAAAAAGGTGAATTTTTATCAAAATAGTTGAATTCTTAACCTAAAAGGTTAATTGTTTCACCAAAAAAGGCAAATTTTCAACAAAATATATGAATTTTTATCTAAAAATATAAATTTTTAACCAAAAATGGAATAGTTAAATTTTTAGTAAAAAATTAATTTTCAACCAAATAAAATAATTTTTAAACGAAATAAATCAATTTTTAATCAAACAGAGAAAACAGTTACAGTCTCAGTTAAAGAAATTAATTTTTAACTAAAAAATATAACTTTCAAAGTAGTTAAATTTTAAACTAAAGAAATACATTAAAAAAAATATGAATGTTCAACCAAGAATATTAACTTTCTACCAAAAAGATTAATTAAAAAAAAATACAATAAATATTTTAATTTTTCAAAACATGAATATTGATCACCAAGAAGATTAATATTCTACCATAAACGACGAATTTTTAACAAAACACAGAATTTTTCAACCAATTAGTTGAATTTTCAACTGAAGAAAAAAAACATGTAATAGTTAAATTTTCAGTTAAAAAAAAATTAATTTTTAACCAAAACAAAAAAATTTCAACAAAAAAGTTAAGTTTTGAACAAAAAAGAAAGGGTTTTCAACTAAAATTGATAATTAAAAATAGTATACAATTAAAGATAATTATTAAAGATTATTATTTTTTATATTAAATATATAAATATATAGAAATTAACTTTTTAATCCAAAAAAGACAAGTTAAAAAAATGCATTTTTAACTCTAAAAGATAAATTCTCAACAAAAAATGGAATAGTTACATTTTCAGTCAAGCCCATTAATTTTCAACGAAATAAAATCAATTTTTAGCCAAACACATTCCTTTTTAGCCAAGAAGATTAAATTTCTATTACAAAATATCAATTTTCCACAAAAAATGGAATTGTTAAATTTTCAGTTAAAGAAATTAATTTTTAACTAAAATGATGAATCTTCAACCAAATTTTTTTTTAAATTTTCTATTAAAAAGACAAGTTTTCAACAAAATATATTTAACTAAAAAATATACATTTTAAACAAAAAAAAATAGTTAAATTTTCAATTAAAAAAAAAAATTCAACCAAAAATGACGACTTTTCAACAAAGTAGTTAAATTTTCAACTAAAGAAATACATTTTCGAACAAAAAGATAAATGTTCACCCAAGTTGATGAACTTTCTACCAAAAAGATTAATTTAAAAAAAAAATACATACATGATATTTCAATTAAATATTTTCATTTTTTAAAACATGAATTGGTCACCAAGAAGATTAATATTCTACCATAAAAGACAAATTTTAAACAAAATACAGAATTTTTCAACTCAAGAAAACAAAAAATTTAATAGTTACATTTTAAGTTAAAAAAATTAATTTTTAATCAAAAAAAAAAAAAAAAAAAAATCAATATACTAGTCAAGTTTTGAACAAAATAAGGGTTTCAACTGAAATTGTTAATTAAAAATATTATATAATTAAAGATAATTATTTTTTATATTAAATATATAAATATGTAGAACGTAAATTTTCAAACCAAAAAAAAAAGTTGAAAAAAAATTAATTTTTAACTAAAAAAGATAAATTCTCAACCAGAAATGGAATAGTTATATTTTTAGTTAGAAAAATTAATTTTCAATCAAATAAAATATATTTTTAACGAAACATTTAAATTTTTAACCAAACACATGAATTTTCAACCAAGAAGATTAAATTTCCATGACAAAAGGGCAATTTTCCACAAAAAATGGAATTGTTAAATATTTAGTTAAAGAAATTAATTTTTAACTAAAATGATGAATCTTCAACCAAAAACAAAAAATGAATTTTCAACTAATTAGTTGAAGTTTTAACCCAGAAGATTAATTTTGTGCCAAATAGATGAATTTTCGACCAAGAAGATTAAATTTCTATAAAAAAGTATACATTTTTGACAAAAAATTGAATAGCTAAATTTTCAGTTAAAAAAAAAAACTAAATTTTAATTTAGAAAAACTAATTTTTAACGAAAAAGATAGATTTCAAAGACGATTTTTTAACACAATGCAGGATTTTTTAAACAAATTGTTGAATTTTCAATTCAATTTATTTTCAAAAAAAGAAAAATTCAATTCAACTAAAACAGATTAATTTTCAACCAAGAAGATTAGATTTCTATTAAAAAAATAAATTTTCGAGAAAATACAGGATTTTTCAACCAAATAGTTGAATTTTCAACTGAAGAAGATAAATTTTCAACCAAACGTGGAATAGTTAAATTTTCAGTTGAAAAAAACTACATTTTAATTTAGAAAAACTAATTTTTAACGAAAAGATAGATTTTCAACAAAAACTAATTTTCTACCAAAAAGGATTATTTTTATCAGAATACATGAAATTTCAACGAAATATTTGAATTCTTAAAAGAATTTTCAACGGCAGAGATTAATTTTTAATCAAAAAGATTAATTATTTACCAAGAAGATTAAATTTCTATCACAAAAGACGATTTTTTAACACAATGCAGGATTTTTTAAACAAATTGTTAAATTTCCAATTCAATTTATTAAAAAAAAAAAAATTCAACATAGTAGTTCAATTTTGAACAACAAAAAGCTTTTTCAACTGAAATGATGAATCATCAATAAAAAAATGAATTTTTAACAAAGTTGAGATTTGATTACATTTTTTAAAATTTTAAACCAAGAGCAAGTGAATTGAACCAAAAAAGACGAATTTTCGACAAAATAGTTGAATCTTCAACTAAAACAGATTAATTTTCAACCAAGAAGATTAGATTTCTAAAAAAAAAAAAATTTCAACCAAACGTGGAATAGTTGAATTTTCAGTTGAAAAAAAATTTAAAAAAAAAAAATATTTTTCAACAAAATAAGTTACTTTGCAACAAAAAAGAATGTCTTATTTAACAAAAATGTCGAATTTTTAACAAAATAATAAAATTAACTTCAGATGCAGTTTATCGAAAATTCCCTGACATTCTCTGACTTTCCCTGAAATTTTGGAATTCCCTAACCTGCAGTAACCGTGTTTTGTTTTCCTGAATCTCAATTATAAATCATTAAAAAATCATTTAAAAAATCATTAAAAGATTTAAAATTGGACAATTGTTTATAGAGATTTTCGTATTTTACGGAAATTTCCGTACCTTTATATTAACAAATGATGAAATCTACTCAGTTATACTTCCTCTTATATTCGCTTAATGACTCTTAATGACCCTCTTATAATCTATTTTAATCTCTTAATGACCCTAAAATGGTAGTATGATTTGCAGTTTCGAAGGATCGACAATGTCTGCAGATTAGGGAAATTACAAATTTAATTAGTCTCGAGATAAAAGTGATAAAATAACAAAGTTCAGTGAATGAATCAATAAACATCCTTTCTTTCTGAATAAATAAATAAAAATAGTGCAAAATTGAAAAAGTACAAATTACAGTTTGACCCTGGTTTGGGGCTAAAATATATTGTTTTCCAGGGCAAAAATATGAGGCACGTATTTTTTGTTTTTCAACAAAAAATTGTTAAGATTTAGGTGAATTATGACAAAATTAACGAAAATTTTCTTTAAAAAGTCGTTTTTCAATTCCCGTAAAAAAACTTGAAATTTTTTACAAATTATTAAAAAGGGCGTCCGGTTTTTGAAAAAACTAAAAAGTGAATTTTCTCGAAAAGGCCCCCTTCGATTTTTTCTCGATTTTTTTTGTAAATAGAAAAACTTGTTTGTTTATAATATAAAATAAATTGATCAAAATATCAATTCTTTTTTTTTTAATTCGTAGTTTTATGTCTTAAAGAAGCTAAAATGACATGGGGTAACATAATTTTGTCGAAAAGTAAAAATTCTGAATAATCTGAAAGTAAAAGTTAATGAAACTAGGAAAATTGGGAATTTTCAAATTTCCGAAACTATCAAAACGGATATATCAAAATCTCGAAATTAGTAAATTCCCGAAATTTTTAATTATGTACCAAAATAAAAAAATTTCAACACTAAAAGCTGCCACAAAAAAAAATTACCAAATAGTTGAATTTTCAACTGAAGAAGATAAATTTTCAACTAAACATGGATAGTTAATTTTTCATTGAAAAAATTAATTTTTAATCAAAACAAAACAAAATTAACAAAATAGTTCCATTTTGACCAAAAAAAAAGGATTTTCAACTAAAATGATGAATCATCAATAAAAAAATGAATCTTTAACCAAGTCCATTTTGAACTTGAGAAATGAATTTTTAACCAAAAAAGATTTTAATTTTGAACAACAAACAGGTAAATTCAACGAAAAAAACGAATTTTCAACAAAATAGTTGGATCCTCAACCACAACCGATTAATTTTCAACCCGAAAAGACGAATTTTCAACCCTGAAATAAGAATTTTCTACCAAAATAATTAAATTTTCAACCCTAAATGACAAGTTTGCAACTAAATAAATGAATTTTTAGACTAAAAAATATCAATTAAACAAAAATTGGAATGGTTACATTTTCATTTTTAAAGATTGATTTTTAACTAAGGAAAAAATACAAATTTTCAACAAAATAGTCAAATTTTCAATTTTTCAACCAAAGAAATGAATTTTCTAGCAAAACAATTTAATTTTTATCGCAAAAAAGATGAGTTTTCCAAAAAATAAAGAACTTTTCAAATAAAAATTATACATTTTCAGACAAACATGGAAAAGTTATATTACCATTAAAAAATATATAATTTTTAACTAAAAAAAAAGCAATAAATTTTTTACAGAATAGTTCAATTTTTAACCAAAGAAATGAGTTTTTAACTAAAATTAAGAATCTTTAACCAAATAAATGAATTTTTAATTAAATAATTGAAGCTTCGCCCCAAAAGATGAATTTTGTAACAAAAAAGACAAATCTTGACAAAATAAATTAATTATCAACTAAAAAAGATAAATTTTTAACCAAAAATAGTCAAAATGTAAAAATAGATTTTCAACAAAAAAGAAAGATTAAATTTGTATATAAAAAAAAATTTTCACAAAATACATGTGATGATATAATTTTGTCAAAAAATAAAAATCCGGAATGTTATAAAATACCGACAATATAACGACTGAACTAGAAAAATTCAGAAATTTAAAATAACCTAAACTTTGGAACCAGAATTTTCAAAATTTCGAAATTAGTAAATTCTTGGGATTATGTAATTTACGAAATTTCTAATTACATGCCGAAATTTGTAACAAAAAAAAATAACTAAAATGTGAAAAAAATTAATTAAAAAAAAGGAAAATTGAATTTCTATCAAAAAAGATAAATTTTTGATAAAATACAGAATTTTTCAACCAAATAGTTCAATTCTTAACTGAAGAAGATACATTTTTAATCAAAGATGGAATAGTTGTTTTAGTTAAAAAATTAATTTTTAACCAACAAAATTTTTAAAAAATAGTTTAATTTAGAATTAAACAAAATTTTCTCAACTAAAATAATTACAGGTTAATTTTCAAACAAAAAAAATTAATTACGTTTATTTATTCCCAAAATACAACTTTTTAAATAAATTTTCCGGTAAGTTTTTCATGATTTACCTAAATATTGAAGCAGCCCCAAGTTCTCGGAAAAAAAATTCTGTCGAAAAACAAAAAATACGGGTCTCATATTTTGGTTTGGAAAACAATATAATTTAGCTTCAAACAATTTACAATTTTCCAATTTCAAATTGAGAAATATTTAATAAAAATATATTTAAAGTTAAATTGTTTAAAATTGAACAATTAAATATTAAGATATTTAAAAAATAACATTTTTGAATTTAAGCTTTAAAAACTGAATAATTTTGAAAAAAAAACCTTGGGAGTAAAACTGTTTTTAAATTATGTAAGTATTCAAAACTGCACAATTTTAAACATAAAAATTATATAAATTAATTATTTCAAAGACAAAAATTAAACTAAAAAATGTCTTTCTTTCATCCCGAACCAGAATTAAAAAAATAAATAAAATCCAAAATTTCCTTCATTCCGACTCAATAAAAATGTTGAAAATAAATAATGCCCATCGTCTAATTCTGAAAAAATTGAAAGTAAAAATTCCCTCCTTTTTATTTAAAGAAAAATGTGAAAATTGAAGAATTTTTCCCTCTCCAACCCAATTATAATATTACCCAAAATTTCTAAAATATCAAAATTCCCTTTTGCAACTAAAAAAAATTATAAACCAAAAGTTCCTCTCCTCGAACTCAATAAAAATGTAAAAAATACAAAATGTTTTTATTCCATTTAAGAAATGAATTGAAAACAAAAATTCTTTATTTCAATTTAGAAACAAATTGAAAATAAAGAATTCTTTTTTTATCATAAGAAAAATGTTGAAAATAAAGAATCTGCTCCGTATTAACTGAATTGAAATATCAATCAAAATCTTTTTTAAAAAAATTTACCCCCACCAATTCAGAAAAAAATTCTCTCCCAACTGAATAAAACTGTTTAAAAAATTCCTTTTTCGATAGAAAATTTTTTTTTTTTTTTAAATTGAAACTTTTGAAACTTGAAAGAATTTCAAATGAAACTCACTAAAAATTGAATAATTTTAATTGATATTAAATGAAATTAATTTTTAACTAAAAAGACCCATTATTACAACGACAAAAAATAGTTGAAATGTTAAAAAAAATAAATTTGCAACAGAAAAAACGAGATTAAATTTACAACAAAAAAGATACATTTTTAACCAAAAAACAAAGAAATTTCAACAAAATAGTTCAATTTTGAATAAAACAAGGTTTCTTAACTAAAATGGTGAATCTTAAATAAAAAAATTAATTTTTAACAAAGTTGTTCCACTTTTGTGTTAAGTAGTTGAATTTTCAAACAAAAAAGATTTTTATTTTAAACCAAAAACAGTTAAATTTTACCAAAAAAGACAAATTTTCCACAAAATAGTTGAATTCTCAACCAAAATCGAATAATTTTCAACCAAACAGTTGTGATTTAACCACAAAAAGTGCAATTTATACCAAAATAGGCGAATTTTGAACACGAAAAGACAAATTTACTACAAATTAAATTTTTAAACCAAAAATAAGAATTTTCTAGCCAAAGAAGACGAGTTAAAAAAATTATAAATTTTCAAGCTAAATTGAAATAGGTACATTTTCAATTAAAAAATTTATTTTAACTAAAACAAACGAATTTCCTACAAAATTGTTTGATTTTCAACCAAAGAAATGGATTTTTAACTAAAATGATGAAATTCGTTCCTTTCATCAAAAGAGAAATTTCAAAAAATGATAAATCTGCCCCGCATTAATTCAATTAAAATATTCATTAAAATCTTTAAAATAAGAAAAAAACTCCCATCACCAGTTCAGAAAAAAATGAAAATAAATTTGAAACTTTTCAAACTTGAAAGAATTTTAAACGAAAGTCATTACAAACTAAATAATTTTAATTGATATTAAATGAAATAAATTTTTAACTAAAATGATGAATCATCAATCAAATAAATGAATATTGTTTACCGAATAGTTGAATTTTCAACTCAAAAGATTAATTTTCTATAAAAAAAGACAAGTTTTTGACAAAATCCATAAATTTTTAACTAAAAAAGATAAATTTTTAACAAAAAAAAGAATAGTTGAAATGTAAAAAAATGTCAACAAACAAGATTAAATTTCTGTCAGAAAATATAAATTTTCAACAAAAGTACGATTTTGCAAGCAACTAGTTGAAATTTAAACTTAAGAATGTGTAGATTTTCAAGTAAACATGGAATAGTTAAATTTTTAGTTGAACAAAAATTAATTTTTAACCAAAACAATGAAATTTTAACAAAATAGTTCAGTTAAAAAAAAGGCTTTTTTAACTAAGATTATGAATCATCAACCAGAAAAATTTATTTTTAACAAAAAAGTCCCACTCTCAACTTAAGTAGTTGAATTGTACCAAAAAAGACGAATTTTTAACAAAATAGTTAAATCCTCAACTAAAACTGATTAATTTTCAACCATACGGTTGTGATTTTCAACCGAAAAAAGGTGAGATTTTTACCAAAACAGACGTATTTTCAACTAAAAATAATAAATTTTCAAGCTGAAATGGAATATGTACATTTACAGTTAAAAAATTAATTTTTATGTAAAAAAAAGAATTTTCAACAAAATAGTTAGATTTTCTAATCTTCAACCATAGGAATGCATTTTTAACAAAAAAAATTAATTTTCAAATCAAAAATAAGAATTTTCTACTATAATAATAAAAATTTTTACCCAAAAAGATAAGTTTGCAACAAAATTAATACATTTTCAACTAAAAATGATAAATTTCCAAGCGAAAATAGAATAGATACAATTTTTAGTTAAAAAATTATTTTGACCTAAAATGAAACGAATTTTCAACAAAATAGTTCATTTTTAAATAAAAGAAATGAATTTTTAATTAAAATGATGAATCTTCAATTAACTCCATTAAAATATTAACTCCATTAAAATATTATTATTATATTTTATTTTTCATTATTAAATTATTATGAATTGAAAAATAAATAATTTTATTTAAATAATAATCCATTTTTTAAATGTTTAAAGTATTAAAAAATTATTTTTTAAGTTTAAAGTAACAATAATTGAAAAAATATATTTCTGGATAACAAATTTTGTTTGAAAATGTGCATAGTATTTAAAAGAAATACAAAAAGCGTTTCCAAAAATCTAATTTTTAATTTAAAAAAAATATATATTAAAAAGAAATTTCGAGATAGATCAATGTTGAATTGAATCCTGCAAAGTTTGTTTAAGAAATGTTATTAGGTTCGGAGAAAATTTAGCAAAAAAATTTTTTTTTGTTCGAGGCGCATATGCATTTTAATTTATTTTTTAATATAATTTGTATACAATTATTGTTATTTTAAATTCTAACGATAATTCTTAAAAACTTTAAAGATTAAAAAAATTCTTTGATCAAAATATTTGATTATTGTGTTTTTAATAAAATAGTTCATTTTTAAATCAAAGAAATGAATTTTTAACTGAAATGATGAATCTTCAACCAAATAAATGCATTTTTAACCAATTTCATAAAAAGATTGAAAATTAAAAGTGCTTTCCTTTCACCATAAGAAAAATGGTGAAAATGATGAATCTACCTCGCATTATATTAAAATATTATTATTATATTTTATTTTTTATTATTGAATTATTATTAATTAAAAATAAATAATTTTATTTGATATGAAATGGGTGGCATTTAAAATAATTAGTTGGGCGACTGAAAATTTTCCTATAAATAAAATTCTCGACTCTAAAAAATTTTCGAATTGGAAAATACCCGAAAAGTCTATAATATTACCGAATTTGGAAATTTCCGGGCAGAAAATTGCCAAATTATAAGATATCCGAACTAGAAAATTATAAAGTTCATGAATTTAAACAATTAAAAAATTGTTGTTTGTTAAGTATTATTTATTTATTCAAAATATAATAATCAATTTTTTTAAAGTTTAAAGTTTAAAACAATTATTTTTGAAATTCAAAGTAAGAATAATTGAAAAATATATTTCTGGATAACAATTTTTGTTTGAAAATGTGCATAATATTAAAAAAAAAAATACAAAAAACGTTTCCAAAAATCGAATTTTTAATTTAAAAAAATAAAATAAAAAGAAGTTTCGAGATAGATCAATGCTGAATTGAATTCTGCAAAGTTTGTTTAAAAAATATTATCAGGTTCGGAGAAAATTTAGCAAAATTTTTTTTTTATCGAGGCTCACATTTATTTACATTTATTTTTTAAATATAAGTTTATACAGTTGTTGTTGTTTTAAATTCTAACGATAATTCTTAAAAACTTTAAACATTCGAAAAGTTCTTTGATAAAATATTTGATTATTGTATTTTTAATGAATAAATAATATTGATTGAAAAACAATTTCTTCAATGTTTAAATTCGGGAATTTTATTATTCGGGTTTTTTATATTTCGGCAATTTCATCATTTTTGGAATTTTATTATTACGGGAATTTTCCAATTCGTGAATGTTGACGATGTCGGTAATTTTATTTTTCGGGATTTTCCAGTCGCCCCTAATTGGAAAGTTTCTTTTTACGAAAAACTTATTAAAGTAGAGAACAGAGTTAATTTTTAAATTAATTTAAATAAAAATTGTTAATGTGGATTGACCTGAGATTTTTGTACATGCTACTGTGAACCGGAAGTCCATTTTTGTCAAAATCGGTTTAAAATTTAGCAAAAATTTTTTCTGTTGAGGCGCTCATGCTTTTTAGTATATTTTTTAAATACAATTTGTATACAATTATTGTTATTTTGAATTCTAACGATAATTCTTAAAAACTTTAAACATTAAAAAAAATCTTTGATACAAATATTTGATTATTGTATTTTTAATTAAATAAATAATATTTATTGAAAACCAATTTCTTCAATGTTTAAATTCGGGAATTTTATTATTCGGGATTTTTATATTCCGACAATTTCATAATTTTGGGAATTTTATTATTACGGGAATTTCCCAATTCGTAAATTTTGACGATGTCGGGAATTTTATTTTTTGGGATTTTTCAGTCGCCCCTAATTGGAAAGGTTTTTTTTTTACAAAAAACTTTAAAACTTATAGAACAGAATTAATTTTTTAATTAAATTAAATAAAAATTGAAAATGTGGGCTGACCTGAGATTTTTGTACATACTACTGTGAACCGGAAGTCCATTTTTGTCAAATTCGGTTTAAAATTTAGCAATAAAAAATTTTTTTTTGAGGAACACAATTTTTTAATTCATTTTTTAAATATAATTTGTATGCAGTTATTTTTATTTTAAATTCTAACGATAATTTTTAAAAACTTTAAACATTTAAAAAATTCTTTGATAAAATATGTTATTATTGTATTTTTAATAAATACATAATATTTATTGAAAACCAATTTTTTTAATGTTTAAATTCGGGAATTTTATTATTCGAGATTTTTATATTTCTGCAATTTCATAATTTTGGGAATTTTACTTTTCGGGATTTTTCAGTAGCCCCTAATTGGAAAGTTTCTTTTTACAAAAAACTTTTAAAATGATAGAACAGAGTTAATTTTTAAATTAAATAGAATAAAAATTTTAAATGTGGACTGACCTGAGATTTTTGTTATTTTTAATTCTAACAATAATTCTTAAAAAGTTTAAGCATTAGAACAATTCTTTGGTGAAATATTTGATTATTGTATTTTTAATGAATGAATAATATTTATTGAGAAATAATTTTTTTAATGTTTAAATTCGGGAATTTTATTATTCGGGATTTTTATATTTTGGCAATTTTATAATTTTGGGAATTTTATTTTTCAGGATTTTTCAGAAAGTTTCTTTTTACAAAAAACTTTTAAAATTAGAGAACAGAGTTAATTTTTAAATTATATTAAATAAAAATTTAAAATGTGGACTGACCTGAGTTTTTTACAATCTACTGTGAACCGGAAGTTAATTTTTGTCAAATTCAGTTTAAAATTTAGTCAAAAATTTTTTTTTGGAAGCCCACATGTTTTTTAATTTATTTTTTTAATATAATTTGTATACAAATATTGTTATTTTAGATTCTAACAATAATTCTTAAAAACTTAAACATTTAAAAAAAATTCTTTGATAACAATATTTTTAATGAATAGATCATACTTATTGAGAAACAATTTCTTTAATGTTCAAATTCGGTAATTTTCTGCTGGGAATTTTATTATTCGGGAATTTTCCTATTCGGGATTTTTATATTTTTGCAATTTTATTCTACGGGAATTTTCCAATTCGTGAATTTTGACGATGTCGGGAATTTTATTTTTCGGGATTTTTTAGTTGCCCCTAATTGGAAAGTTTCTTTCTTTTTACAAAAAACTTTTAAAATTAGAGAAAAGAGGTTATTTTTAAATTAAATAAAATAAAAATTTAAAATGTGGACTGACCTGAGATTTTTGTACATGCTACTGTGAACCGGAAGTCCATTTTTGTCAAATTCGGTTTCATCAGTGTAGACCCAAGTGCCCCCGACTTGGTCCGTTTGTTCAAAAAGGGTCAGACTGTAAGTTTCAGGCCTGGAAATGACATGTTTTGCCACCACTAAACCGGCGACTCCTCCACCAATAATAGCGATTCTTGTTTTGCTGCTTGGCATTTCGAATTTCTGAGAAAACACCAGAATTTCATTTTTCACTCACAAAAAAAAAAATTAATAAACTCCTAAACATCTCTTTATTTGAATTTGTTATTTAAAATTTGAAAAGGCGGGAAAGAGAAGATATTTTTCAAATTTTGTATAACGCAAATTGTTAAGTAATTTATAAATAAACTATGGTCCCCTTATTCGAATTAAAAAACAATGTTTACTTTCCCAACACCCAAGATAAAACAGTATAGATCACGTGAGAAAGAAAGTTATAAATTAAACCTCTTTTTTTTAAATAAAAAAATTGAAAACTGACCTATCTCACTTGTGAATAAAAAATAATAATCTCAGAAGGATAAGTGACAATTAGTAATAAAATAATCCCGAAGAGAACTGACTTGGTCAGTGAGTAGGGAAAGACTGAAACTGAAAGTCAAGAGAGGAGAGATATGCGACCTGGGTTGCATAAAGGCCTCCATCCCGAACTCAACTTCCCCCGGACGAGACTCTTTCCCTCTTTTTCCCCTCGCTCTTCCTCTCCACATTTACGGCCAACTAGTTCAAAAAAAAAAAAAAAAAAAAAATATGCTCTCTTTCATCAGATTCCAGAGGAACCGTTTTAAGAAAAAGAAACAAACAAGAGGGGCTCCAGTGGTCTTCTGATGAAATAGAGGAAAGCGTGGACTCATCCCTAGATGGTCCAGATTGACGCTCAGCATCAGAGTTGGGTAGTAACTTTTTGTTGGAAGGAACTAAGTTACTGAAAAGTTACGTTTTTTGTAACTTGGTTACTTTTTTAGAAAGTAACTTGGAACTTTATTTTAGTTACTTTGAAGTTACTTTGTGTTTTTTTTTAAAATATTATGTCCTATTAAGAGAGGTTTATGGGTCAGTAAAGTTATGGGTAGAAAATTAATATCTTTTAGTTGAGGATTCTGCTGTTTTATTGAAAATTCATCTTTTTTGGTTGAATACAACTATGATTGATTTCAAATTAAAGTACTTTTTGGTTGAAATAATATCAACTATTTTTTTATTTTTTTTTTTTATTTGAGAATTCATCTATTTTTGTTGAAAATTCATACATTTTGTTAAAAATTCGACTATTTTATTTGGTTGAAAAGAAAATATTTTGTGAAAAAATCATATTTCCCATATGAAAATAAAACTATTTTGTAGAAAATTCGTCTTTTTGGTTTGAAAATTCAACAATTTAGTGGACATTTTTTTCTTTCTTGTTTCAAAATTACAAACAAACATTTTTGTTGAAAAATCAACTTTTTTTAAAGATGTTTATTTTGGTTTTAAATTCGTTGGGGGGGGGGGCATTCAAATATTTTTGCTAGAAAATTCAACCTCCGACCCAGGTTGCTGATCAATCTCTCTAGCGATCACCCCAAGTGAAGAGCCTCACAAAATTGTTATGTGTGGTTCTGTATTTAGGCCCATTAGTATCCAACCTTTTTGTTTCAGGCGTCATTCACTCTATTGTCACTTTGTTTACAAACTATTTGTCGCCACACTTTTCTGTCCTGGCATACTGTTCTAGCTTCCTTCACGTCCATGCATTTTTTCATGCAAGCCCTCGTGTATCTATGGCTTCTTATGTCTCTTCTCTGCCATTTATTTTACCTTTATACACCTGTTTGGTCATTCGTTCTTCTTTCATTCTTTCAATATGTCCGAAACACCTTAACTGATTTCTTTCCCGTAGAAGTTGAAATTTGACAATTTGAGGTTGATGAAATCGAAATATTACAAATTCAAGGATTTTAAATGCAATAATTCAATTTTTTTAATACTACAATTTCAAAAAAGAAATGATAAGAAACATATTTAAAAAAAAACATTGAAGACTTCAGAAACGAAAAATTGAAATTTGAAGAATTCAAAATTAAACAGTTTGAAATGGGAAGCACTTGAAAGTGAACACTTACAAAACCGAAGTCCTAAAAGTGAAAGAATCTCTATTTTCAAAACGCAAAAATTCGACTTTAACAATGTAAGTATTAAGCATTGTAAACTAACAAATTTTTTATTTGAAGTCAATATGAACAATTGCAAACTCTAAGCTTTCAAAATTTAATAATTTTCTATTTTAAGCATTTAGAATAACACACAATAGGAATGTTAAAGGCTTTCAAAATCTTAAAAAAATTTAAGTCATCAGAACTGAACAATGTTTGCTTTCAATTCGAAATTATGCTATTTTGAAAGAATCAAAACAATTTCAAATTATCCTAATCTAAAATTATCAAACTTTGAAAATATTAATTTAACAACCGTTTTTAATTTAAATTTATTGAATTTTTCATGTACGCTATGTGTTTGAAATTATTCAATTTTAAATCATTTTAATTGGTAATTGTCCTATTTTTCAACTTTTATTCTTGAGTGATTTTATTTTAAGAGTTCCTCAAAATTTTTAGTTTCAAACAAGTATACTTCTGAATTCTTTTGAATTCTTGAATTCATTTGAATTTACATAGGTGTTCCAACAAAACTGCTAGTGATCAATCTTTCAGTTTAAAACTAAAAATTGATCAATCATTATACCTTACAATTAAAAATTAAACAGTTTTTAATTATTTCAATTTAAAACCAATTAATTTTTAATCGTTCAATCCATGATTTATTTTATTTTAAATACTTATTTCATTACAAACGCTTCAAATTTAGAATTCTCCCATTTCGAAAGATTCTATCTTGATTCTATCTTCGTGACTTTCAACCTAAAATATCTCATAAACGATTTTAAAAAATGGTTCAATTTCAAGGATTTTAAGCTAAAATCCTTAATTTTTTGTGGCCTAATTTTCTTGATATGCAGTGCTTAGCCCACATTTTTCTAAAAGAACACTTTAGATACTTTTTTTAACGCTATAGTGCAGTTTTTGTGGATTGGGAATTGGATGCTTACTGGATATTGCACGCGTTCACAAAAAATTGGTTGTGAAAAGAAGTGTGACGTGACGTCGAGAATGAAGGTTCTGAGGTTTGTGACGATATGTGACATGGGGGGGGGGTGAATAGCTAAAAATCACGTGACGTATTATGTGCACGACACCTTGTATGAATTTTTTAATAGCTTAAATACATTATATTATTAATAGGGCTCGGATCGTGTCACTTTTACGACTTTTTTGAACAAATGCGACTTTTTGGAGAAAAATGCGTTTAATCGACTTTTTTCCATTTTTCTTGGAAGTTCGCTATACTTAGTTTCAATTTTAACACAATGAAGCTTTTAAAATAGAAATTTAAAGCTAGAAAACATGGTACCATATTAATTGAGAATATTAAAAATTGAATAATTTCTCATTGAAGCTTTATACTTAGAAATTTTGTAATTAATGGCGTTTGAAATTGAACAATTTCTAATTGCGTGAATTCATATTCAAACTTTTAATTTGGTCAAATTGCAAGCCTTGAAAGTTTGACGTTTTTAACTCGAAAACGTTTAAAATCGAATAATTTCAAATTCAATTACGGAGCTCTTTCACTTATTCTCCTTCTTAAAAAAATCATCTTTTTCCCCCTCGGTTTTCAAGAAACTTTCCCTTTTCATCTTTTCCTCGATTTTCACACGAATTCGAACTGGATTAGTACAACTCCCTAAGAAAATTCCACTATCCTTGGTTAAATGTTAATTATTTTTGGTTAAAAATTCAACTACTTGGTTAAAAATTTAATTATTTTGTTCAAATCAACTTTTTTTCTCGAAAATTTTACTGTTTTGTTAAACCTTCGTCTGTTTGATAATTTGACCATTATTTGGTGGAAAGTTCATCTTTGTAGGTTTAAAATTAAACTATTTGGCCAATTGTTGAATTACTTTGTTAAAAAGTCGTCTCTTTCGCTTGAAAGTTTTTATCTATGTATTTTGTTGTAAATGTAACTGTTTGGTTGATAATAATTATTATTATTTTTCAATTCAACTATTTGATTGAATTTTAATATTTCGAGTTTCATAGTTAACTGTTTTCTAAACAATTAGACTTTTTAACTTGAAGAATCAACTCTTTTCTTAAAAATTCGTCTTTGGGTTGAAACTTCAACATTTTTCTTGAAAATCCAATATAAGGGACTTGAAATCTTAGAAATTTAAAACGTTCAATATTGATTTCAATATCGTATCTATGCTAATTTAATTAGGAAGAATTCGTTCCCCTATTATTTTTCTATTTATGTACAAAAATAATCCTACTTCCCCTGTTTCGAGAGCATTTTGGGCTGTGAAGTCTGAATTATTACAAAATTAATCATTTCATATTTAAATTGTACAGTTTCAAATTTAAAGCTTTAATTGTTGAATAATTTTAAGTTTAAATTGTTCAAAATTAACGTTTCTGAAGTTCAAAATGAATGTGAATTATAAACTGCTTTCACTTTAAAATCATCCAATTTGACAAGTTTCAAGTTTTAGAAAGGAATCTTTTTAACCCAGATTTGGGATCCTTCAAACTGACTATTTAAAAAAAATTGTTTTAACTTCAAAGTTGATTTTGATTGTGTCAAGAATATAAAAAAATCTATAACAACTATGTACTCTATATTCCTAAATAAACGTATTGTTTCCGTCATTCAGTGTCTAATACTGTTTTTTTCTTTAAATTATCTTTACAAATTTGATTCGACTTTCTTCGAAATTCCATGAGACGTCGTTTTTGTGATTTTGTGCTTTGCATTTCCCCAAAAATCAAGCTTTCTTTCAAAACATATATAATATTAAAAAGTATTTTGAATATTTACTTGGCGAGGTAGAGAGTTTGATCCTTATTGGAACTGGAACTCGGCGGTAGTTTGCTGACACTTGCATGACTACAACTATCGCTCGATGCATAAAACTTCGATTTTCCGGCTCCGTAATTCATCGCGGTACCCGCAAAGTCTGAATGATGATCTTGCAAATACCTACAAATTTAATAGTCAACAAATTATTAATTGAATTTTTAAAAAATAGTAAGCAAGTTAGAATCATTGTGTCTAAGAATCGAAATTCTAAAAAGAGTCAATTTAAAAACACACTTGAGTTTAATACTGAACCTAAAATTACCTTTCTTGTGCACAATCGAGGTAATTTTGCACCATCTGGTTCATGAGTCCGTGTCTCGTAATTTTGACTTTCACGGAGAGTACGCCTTCTCCAATTGGACCAGCGGGCGAAGATGAGGAAGAAGACGAAGAAGAAGTGGTTGGAGGACTTTTCGGTCTCTTTGTCATCATCCAAAATTTTTTACTCATAGATTTACCGATTGATCCAAACTGCTTTGCTACACCTAAAAGCTGCTTTGCTGTTTTATTTCTATTCATTGACGAACCATCCCCGTCACAGAATCTTTCCATTTCGTCCATAGCAAGTATTTGGTACTCGCAGTCCAAGTATTCCCTCACTAAAATCTCCATCTGTAGAATCAGGAAAAATTTAATTAATTTAAATCACACAATTGTGGATAGCCTAGTTGTAATCTCAATGTATTATATCAACGCCACTCAAGGCTCTTATACGCGGACGATCTGGTGTCGATGACAGAGGATGAAGAAGGGACGGTGGGCTTAATTACAAGATTGGAGAAATACTTAGATAGGAAAAAGTTAAATTTAAATCTATAAAAGACAAACATAATGAGGTTTAGAAGAGGGGGGTGGGGAAGAAAGAATGTACTGGGAGATTGAAGGGAGTAACCTTATAAGAAGTAAAGGAGTTTAAATATTTTGTATATACCTTGCAAACAAATGGAGATCATAGAGCTCATATAAGAGAAAGGATAAAAAATCGGCAGGCTAATGAAACAGATATGGGGAATAGGAAACAGAAGGTTAAAAAAAGATTGGAGAAGGAGAATGTGGTAATTTGATACGCTGCTATGGCCGGTATTAGGTTATGGAGCCGAGATATGATGATGGAAAGAAAGGAAAGATATTGAGAGTCTACAAGAAAGATATATATGTAAGGTGGTATCTAGAGGTATACTGAAGGACGCGTGAATATATGGTGAATAGTTTGAAGTGAATAGGTGAAGTGTTTGAAGGAGGTAGAAGAAACGAGTGAGAGGGCGATAGAATTACACTCAGCTCCCGATGAAGACCGGTTTTAGGGATAGCTCGCACTGGCCTTGATCCTCAATCGGAGGCCTCCAAACATAAACAGTCAGCGGCGTGGAACCTATTACGCAATATACGCACGTGAGTTACCGTTCACTGCCCCTTTGTCGCTACGCTGCTGATGTTTCACGGATCGGTGAGCACAGCCTCTCAACCCCGAGAGGCTCCACTCTCACTGCGAAACTGCGTGGGCCAGCAGTTCTAGGAATTCGTAAATCGATATTGCTTATATCGGAAGTTGAGTGTAACAAGATGGGAAGAAGAAAGGAGGGAGTTCTTTAGTGCTAGAAATACAGGAGAGGGGAATGGAGTGAGCTATGAAGAATTGGAGATCAGGGGCAGGGAAACACAATTAATAGAAAGATGGGGGATGATTGAGGAATAAAAATATGATAAATGGTATAAGATGATAAAGAAGAATTTTCAACAAAAACATCATTCACAACCAAGAAAGATGAGTTTTCAACCAAGCAGTTGAATTTTCAAATAATAAAGAAAATGTCAAACAAGCATTTGCATTTACAATACAAAAATTGAAATTTGAAGCATAAGAAACGAATTTTCCACTACAAAATAAAAGAATTTTTAACCAAATAGTTGAATTTTCAACCTACAAAGATGAATTTTTAACCAAATGATCAAATTTTCCAACAAAAAAGATTAAATCTGAACCAAAGACAGTTGCATTTTCGATCAAATAGTAAAATTTTCAAGACAAATTTTTTAGAAGACAGTTAAATTTTTACCCTGAATTTGAATGTTCAACAAAAAAGTTAATTTTAAAAGAAGAATGATGAATCTTCAATCAAATATTTGAGTTGGATAAAAAAAATCTCAACCAAACAGTTGTATTTACAACCAAATAGGTGAATTTTCAATCAAAAGAAATAAATTTTCAACCCAACTAGAGAAATTTTCAAACAAATAGTTGAATTTTCAAATAATAAACAAAAAAAACCAAGCATTTCAAACAAGGAAGATTTGAATTTAATTAAATTGTTCAATTTTCAAACAAAAAAGATTAAACTTAAAAACAAAAGTAGTTACATTTTCTACCAAACAGTTGAATTTCCAAACCAAAAAGGCGAATTTTTTTGGAAACAATTTAATTTTCGACCAAAAAAGATGACTAACAAAATAGTTCAATTTTGAACAAAATAATTCAATTTTTAAGCAAATAGTAGGTTTTATACTAAAAAAGATGAATTCTGAACCAAAAATATAATAGTAGACTTTTGAATAAAAAATAATTAACTTTTAACCAAAATAGTTGGATCTTCATCATTTACGAACCCCAAAGCCATAAAACCAAAAACCAGAAACTAGAAGTTTTCTTATTGGGTTCTAACATTTGTTTAAAGAATTGAAATTATATTATCAGTCATGTCTTATGAAAGAAAAACCATTTTTTTGTCTAAAAAAAAGTTTGATACTTACGATAAATTATTATTTTAACAATTTTTTGTTGTAATTGAATTTCTTCTTACTGTCGCTTCATAGCAATTAAAAAACGGTAAATATGAATAATTCAAGACTTATTTTTGCAGGGAAAACATTCCCTACAACTCTATTGTCTCTAAATTTTAAAATAAGTAAATGTTCTTCAAATGCAGTTATTTGTTTTAAAGAAATTTTCTTTAAAAAAAATTGTTTCAACGATTTGAGCCATAGAAAAATTTACTTTAAAATTTGAAACCAGTAGAGTTGTAGAGAATGTTTTCCCCAATACAATAAGCCATCATGTATGAAAATTCAATTCTTTTTTAAAAATGGTTAAGAAACGATAGTAAGAAAGCATTCCATTGCAAAGAACATTGTTAAAATAAATTCTTTTTGCAAGTTCCAAAATGTTTTCATTAAAAAAATTGTTTCGACTTGAAATCACATCATCCTTAATATTATTTCGATTCTTAAAATTACAGAAAAACTACTTTTTCAGAGATCTGATTTTTGGCACCACAACTACCATACGCGAAAAAGGAAGGAAAAGGGACAGTTTTTTAAAAGGGATCGTCCATATAATACGTAAGACGATTTTCTTTTGTTTAAATAAAGATAACAATAAAATTGGTGTGAAGTTGAAAAGGATACAACGATATAAACAAAAGAAAAACGTCTTACGTAATATACTGACATTTCCAAAGCAGGGAAAAAAAGACGAATTTTTTAAATGAAGTGAATAGGGAAATGAGTCTGAAATCTGCAATTATATTATACCATGTTTCATTTACAAGTGAAGAGAATTAGTATGTGAAGCAATTTGTTCCTTAGTCATTTAAATTTAGAGGCTCTTATTGTTTCTTCCTTGCATAAATTAGTTTTTTAAATTACAACTTCAGAATCAAGGAACTACCTTGTCCTATTAAAAAAAATATTATCCTTTTGATTTATTGATGTTACGGTGTTGACCGGATCTTTATTAGTAATTATAATTGATGTTAGTTTTTTTTTCTTCACATGGTCTCAAATTAATATTTTTAAAAATATTGATTTAAGACCATGTATGGGGGGAAAATAACTTCAATTATAATTATTATCCTCTTGAACCCGAAACTTTTGATTAGAAAATCTAAATTTATACCGTGTCTTGCGAACAAGGCAACAAATCTTGTGATGCCGTCCAATCCCAATCAGGACCAGGATCCACGGCAAAAGGAACTGGTAACAGCTGTCCAGTTTCAGGATCAACTAAAGGTACGCTAATTCCTTCTTCGTTATCGTGGCCTCTAGCAACGGTGACTAACGGAGAAAAATGTGCCGAGTGATAAGCCAATAGCAAAGGAGTTCGATGACATTCGGAAGGTGCCACTTCGAGAGGTAGATAAATTCCTCCAAAAGTGATAGGTGCCAAAGCTACGCCTTCGGAGTCGCGTAACATGGTTTCTGCTATGATTATGATAGGCCGTCGAAGGACATGGGCTAGGGCCAATACGTGTACCTAGATGGAATCAAATTATTCACAAATTAGGATAATTGAGAAAGAAATGTCTAGGTCAATGTGAATGATGTAATCACCTCTTCTAAGCTTTGGTAAGATGTATTAGTTTGATTCCGCGGATTAATGGACGCCATATCTACAACGGTTTGCCATTCCTGCTGCCATTCTGCTTCCGTGTAGGCCAAACCTGCCGTTGCATTTAGAGTCGTCTGTCTCCATTTCCACCTCCTAGATAAAATATTTGTTTCAATGCATGAACATTAATAAATATATAATAGATAAAAGTATATATTTTAAAAAGCATTTTTCAATTCTGAAGTAAATCTAAAGACCGAATGCATTTCAGATCAAGCAAGTTCTACACTTCAAGTTGCAGATTCTCTTATTGACAAACTATGCTGTCTTTTAAACAAACACACACACAATTTTTTTTCTTTACACTTCTATAGTTTTTTATCTAATTTAGCTGTTACAATTCTCTTTTCGGATTCTGGTGGCTTTTACTTCCCTCTTTCGAAATCTGCCGGGAAATTTGAGAAAGTTTAAAATTTCTAAAATAGAGACGAATTGTTTAAAAATTTAAAAAGTCGATTTTCACAAAAACCCAAACTTATATTTTTTTCCAATTTTGATCGTCGATTTTCTTCGAAACAACTTGTCACGTTTGAAAAATGTATTGATTAAATAAATTTTGAAATTTATCTAATTAACAATTTCTGACGTTTTAAATAATTATAATACCTAATTATGATGCAAATAGTAATAAGCGAGATTGAGACGAGTACTTTGATTTTTAATTTATTTTTTAAATCTTTAATAATAACATTTCTCATTGACCGGGTGAAATTTTCACATATTTAAATCATTTTTCTCTCGCACAGAGTAAAATTTAAATAATTAGTGCACAATATATTATAGAACGAATCACGTACTATAAGATCCTATAATCAATAATTTTTTTAGGTTGTAAAATCAAACAAAATTTCTTTTATCAATTGATCTTTAACCGTTTGATGGTGTTTGGTAGGTATTCTGTTAGAAAATTTTAATAATTGAAATTATTTAATTAATTTTTAATTAATTAATTTCTTCATTTGTGGCTTTATAATTTTTGCAAGCATTTGTGAAAGTTTTAAGCACACAAATACACTAGTAAAAATCGAACATAATTCTATTACATACTAAATTCGAAATTTTGGAAATTTTCTGTACTTCTAATTTCCACTCCCGGATTTCGATATTTTTTCTAGTGTATTTCTGTGCTAAAAACGCCATACATGTTCAGAAAAATGTTTAAATTACAAGTTATAAAGATAATCTCATTAATTATTAATTCATTATTTTTAATTTAACGCATTTTAAGTGCAATTAGGTTGACGCATACAAATGTTTTTAGTTCGAAAATAAAATATCTCAACATACTTCACTTATTTTTCACGATGGTAATTTATAACCTTTAAAATTGAATAATTGTAGGTGCAAACATGAAAAAGTAGACTAATTTTGAATTTATATCGTTTGTATTTTGAATATAATCATTTAAACCTTTGAGCTTTTTTAAAACTTAAACAAACAAAAATTTCCCGTTTTTTTTGCATAGGAAACGACTTTCTTGTATTTGATAACTGTTTTATGATAGAAAGAAGGAAAAAGAAGCAAAATTATAAAATCTGATGTTTTTATTTTGGATTTCATTTTGTGATAAGAGAAAGAGCTGTTTAGCCTGCAAAACAGCTTACAAAATCGAAAATTTACTGCGGAAAATGATAAATTTTTCCGTATACGATCAAAAAATAAATACATCAGAAATTGCAAAGAGAAAGGTGTTTCTTGTTACGATGTTCTTCAAAGTGATAATCGCAAATTCAAAAATATTTAAAGCCTCAACTTTGAAAGCTATTATAGATTATTACAGTTGTGACATCTCAAACTTGTAGTATTCAATATATTGAATACTTTGAAATTTAAAGCTACATAAATATGCAAGAATGTTTAATTAAAAGTATTCGATAATTTTAGATTGAAACATTTCAAACTATTTAGTTATAACTTAAAATAGTTCAAGGTTGCGGGATTAGAATTGAACGTCTTTTAATACTTGAATCATAATTTCAGAAAGATCAAAATCGTATAAATTCAGATCAATAAGAAATGCTATTATTAAACATTTAAAAAATAAATTAAAAATCAAAGTACTCGTCTTAATCTCGCTTATTACTATTTTCATCAAAATAAATAATGAATGCTTCCAAATTATTGAAATTGTTTACACTTCAAAATTGCTTTTTTAAGGAACACTTTATTAAAATCATCATAAATGTTAAATATATCATTTTTAATGTTTCTAATTTGACGATTTTCATATTTTCACGACTTCAAAATAGTCAATGATTTCTTTCATTCTGAGTAGTTCAAGTTTCAGATTATTGAGTTTTCAATTCTGCAGTTTAAAATTTTCCATTTTATACGTTTTACATTTGAAATGATTCATATTCGAATGTTTCATTCGAATGCTTCAATTTTTCAATTTTGCATTATTTAACGTTTTGCAGTTAAAAGTTTAAAATATCAATTTTAATGGATTTCAACTCTAAATATCTTAAGCTGGAGTGATTGATTCCAACACTGATCATTTTTAATTATCAATTTTAAATGATTTAACATTTAAACTGCTTAACTTTCGAAATTACACAATTTAGAATAAATTTGATCGATTAAAATTGGAGATTGATTCATGGCTAACGTTTCAATTAAAAAAATTTAATTTAAGATTAATTCTGAATGGTTCCAATTTTTGATTGTTCATTGGAATGCTTTTAATTTAAATAGTTAAATATTAAAGTTTATAATTTAAACTTCATGAAGTAAGACCATGATGTACAAGTAATATAGACATGATTACATTAATATATTTTCAACTATCCGTTGAAATATTCTCTGATGCTCATAAAGTTAGAAATTTCCATTATTTAAAGCTTTCAATTCAATATTGTTCAATTATACAATAATTTGAACTTATAATCGTCCACACTCGCTTGGAATAAATTCTTTGTCACGTGCAAAAATGTAATTGATAACTCTCTTACGCATACCTAAAAATAGCATCTCGGTATTCTCCTTCCGCAAGCATATTATGAAGATGTTCCCGCATCGTAAGTTTTCGATCGTGAAAGCCCCAAATTCCAAGGGAGGCCGCATGTAGGAGACAATTTCCATCGCCAATAGTTGCAAGAGGCCAAAGTGCCCTTGATCCATCGTTTTTACCTCCACACCACCAATTCAACCGTCCAGCAGCTTCCAATGATGACAGACATCCGGATTCGAATAGGTCCTTTTCCAAGAATTGACGAAATGGATCTAAAAAAATAAAATGCAAATTAACTCTTGAACGAATCCATTTCAAATCATGCAGTCTGGCGGGTGACATATTCAGGATTGGCCTACGAATGAAATATGTTGTTTTTTTAACTGGAAAATAAGGGGACATGTATTTTTTTAATTAACGTAGCGACATTTGCATATATTTTACGAACATTTTAAGCTTTAAGTTGAAAATCAGTTTTTTTTTGTCAATTTTACTTTAAAACCCGTGCCATTTTTGAATTTTTTAGGTACATATTAAGGTTAATCTTGTTTCAGTTTATCTATTTTTTTGTACTCTTTTAAGATCCACAAAGAAAATAATAAAAAATGGTAAAATTATTTCGACTTTTAGAAATAACAGGCACTTATATAGTTTATTTACCATAAGTTTCCCATTTGGTATTTTTTTGTTTTTCGAAAGAAAAAAATAATTTTATAGTTCTTTTCAAAACCTTGCCCCTTTTGCAATTTTTGAGATTTTAAAGTTTTTCTTGTTCCAGTTTTTCAAGTTTTATTCACTCTTTCGACGCCGAAGAGAAAAACAAAGAAAGAATAAAAAATGGTAAAGCTATTTTTATTTAAATTTATTTATGGCAAAGCTATTTGCTCAAGGGAAAAGTAACCAGCTTTACAATTTCTAATGCATTATATCGGTATGTCCAACAAAATAAAAATTTCCTGATTTGAAGAAAAAAAAATAACAATAAAATATAATAAATGCAAGAACAGGGAGGCGTTTATGTAACTTTTTTAATTTCACTCCCACTTTTTCAAAATTCCCGCCAGTTGTCTTTGTTTGGACAACTTATTTATCTCAACAATTTGAAAAAAACAACGTGAATTTTGAAAAAGTGAAAATGAAAGGTTACATAATCGCCCCCCAGCAAGACAAAATAGAATTTTGTTTCTCTCAAAATACAAATACATCCCAGGTTTAAAATGTATAAAGTTGACTAGATATTACCTATCACTCCTGAAAATTTACATGTAAAAATAGGTAGCTATTTCAATAAAATTTCGTGTTTTACTTTTGCAACAAATTTTAATAACTTTACAATTTTTTACTTTTTTTCATTTTTCTCGTCAGTTTCGAAAAAGTGAAAATAAAACTTGACAAACTGTAAAAAAAACTCAAAAATTGCAAAAAGGGCAACGTTTTGAAAAAAAATTTGTCTCGCGAAAAACAAACGAAAATACCAAATGGGAAATTTATGGTCAGTAGATTATGTAATCTTCCTGTTATTCCTAAAAATTTTAGGAAAAAGGTGGGGTTTTTGAGACATTTTTTTCAACCGAAATAACTTTACTATTTTTTATTTTTATTGTGTACTTTGAAAGATGGAAAAAACTGGACAAACTGAAACAAGAAGAACCTTAATATCTCAAAAATTGTAAAACTAGCACGGGGTTTAAAGTAAAATTGGCAAAAAAATAATTTTACCTTTAAATTTTTTAAATAAATATTCGTAATAAAGGTAATAACGCCCCCATCTTAATTTTGAAAAATCCCCGCCGGCCTGCATGATTTGAAATGGATACGGTAACTTACGAAAAAATATTATAGGAAAACCCGTATAAGCCTATAATCATTTTCCTATAATTTTTCTGTGATTATAGAAAATTATTATAGAAATTATTATAGGAAAATCAGTATAGAAATTATTATAGGAAAATCAGTATAGGAATAAGTAATATAAAAATATTGAAAGAATTATCGCAAAATTGGTAGAAACTATAAATAAATTATTTATTTTTGACCACTCGTATGAAGACATAAAAGTTTTGATAGTTGAGACGCTCAGAGGAAATATAAATCTTATCATTATTTTTTACAAAATATACGTATAAAAATAAACTGATAGTATTTAAGTTTCATTATAGCGTTGTTATACACAGCTATTTAAGATGTGATTAATTCTCAGAAATATCATTTTTATGTATTTCCATATGATGGGTCCAAAATAGATAATTTCTTTCTTATACTGATTTTTCTGTAATGACTTTCTTACAATAATTCCTATAATAATTTCCTGTGATCGCAAAAAAAAATATAGGAAATCCATTATAAGAAAATCGTTATAGGCCTATACTGAACTCCCTATAATATTTTTTCATATGGAAAGATATAAGCCAAATAAAGATGAATAGGTATATATAATTTTTAAAGTTTCACTGGACTGTTTTATTTCAAAAGTGACGGGGAATTCAATTTACCTGGATAAACTGATAGGTCTGGCAAAGAGAATGTATATTCTGGGGCTTCTAATCCATCGGAGGAAGCTAATTGCAAACGTGCTTTGTTAACGAGTGCGTCGTTTTCCGTCGCACGGGAAATTCCTCTGGATAATTTTTTAGTAACTCCTCCGCCCACTTCCAAGGCATCGCTATTAGAGGTAGCACCTGGCTCCAAACCATCGTACACGGAAAGTGCTCCACTCATACCAATATTCTGTAGGAAAAAAAAAGATTATTTAATCAAAAATTCATTTGTAAGGTGATAATTTAGTTTTAAAACTTTTTTAAGGTCTGAAAAATACGCAAGTTAAATCTACAGTTATTTTGAATTAATTAAAAGTATAACTAAAGCATTTCGTTGTCATTTATACACTCAAAAAATCAATCGGGGTTGCTACAAAATCCCAATTTCGAAATACCCTAAAATGTTTATTTCTAAATTTATTTTTACTCTTTTTAGTGACAATATACATAATTTTGAAAGAACCATCCACAAATTACGTTAGACATGCGTCTAACCAAAAAGAGGAATTTTCAACAAAGGAGTTGAATTCTTCAACCATGAATGATATTTCAGGCAACAAAGAAAAAAAATCTCATCCAAGATATTGAATTTTCAAGCCAAAAAGACGAATTTCCCGCAAAATAGATGATTTTTCAAAACAAAAACATAAAGAAACAAAATGCATTTTCTACCAAAATAATTGAATCTTCGACCCCAAAAAAGACGAGTCTCAACAAAATAAACGAATTTTCAACAAAAAAGATCAATTTTAAAGCAAAAATGGAATAGTTACATTTTCGGTAAAAAAAATTAATTTTCAACTTTAAAAAAAAACTAACTTTGAAGAAAATAGTTCAATTTTCAACCAAAGAATTGAATTTTTAACTAAAATGATGAATCTGAAACCAACAAAAAATGGATTTTCAACAAACAAAAGAATAGAATTTTCAGCAAAATAGTTAAGATTTCAATCAAAGAAATTAATTTTGAACTAAAAAGATGAACTTTCTACCAATAGGATTATTTCTCTACTAAAAAATTCGAATTTTCAACAGAATAGTTCAAATAGATAATTTTTAAAAGTAAAGTAGAATAGTTGAATTTTCACTAATCAAATTAAAAAAATTCAACGAAATAGTCAAGTTTTTCAAGGAAATATTAAAATTTTCAACCAAAAAGATGTATTTTCACCACATAAGAATGAATTTCTATCAAAAACGATAAATTTTCGGAAACAAATGGGATAAATTTCCAGATTTAATCACTATTTTCAATTTCAAAAAATTGAGCCAATAAATTAGTTTTTAACAAAATGCATGATTTTTTAACAAAATATTTGAATTTTATAGGAATTTTCAACCTAGTAGTTAAACTTTCGGCCAAAGAAATGAAATTTCAACCAAAAAGGTGATTTTGTCACTAAGAAAATTAATATTCTATCTCAAACGACAAGTTTTCAACACAATGCAGACATTTTCAAAAAAAAAAGCTGAATTTTCAACTGGAGAAGATAAATTATTAACCAAACATGGTATAGTTAAATTTTCTGTTTAAAACAATAATTTTGAAACAAAATAATTTTCAACAAAATAGTTAAAATTTTAACCAAAGAGATGAATTTTCAACGAAAATTATGAATCTTCAACAACAACAAAATAATTTTTTAACGAAGTAGTTCCACTTTCAACTAAGTAGTTGAATTGGCAACCAAAAAAGATTAAATCTCAACGAAAAATGAAATAGTTGGTATTTCAACCAAAAAAGATTTTAATTTTAAACCAAAAACCGTTCAATTCAACCAACAAAATACGAATTTTCAAGAAACTAGTTGAATTCTCAACCAAAACATATCAATTTTTCACCAAACAGTTATGATTTTTAAACAAAAAAATATGCATTTTCTACAAAAATAATTGAATTTTTAATTAAAAAGAATAAGTTTTTAACAAAATTGTTGAATTTTCAACTAAATAATAAAATTAACTTCAATTTAAGTTTATCAAAAATTCCCTCACTTTTATAGGTGTTCCCTAACTTTCCCTGACCAGTTTTAAATTCCCTGACTTTCTGGAATTCCCTAAATAGTAGCAACCCTGATAAAGTTTCAAGATGTTATAATTAATTTTCGATCATTTCTTCTATTTTTTTTTTGATAACGTAACAAATTTCTATTAAAAAAAATAGACCAAATGATCGAAAATGAATTATAACTACTTCAACATTTGTCTTACTTGCTGAATAAATTTGGTTCGGAATCTGTATTAATTTAAAAACAGAAAGCATTGCAGCCAATATTTTAATTCTGAATTTCAGTTCCTTCATTGAAGTATACTAAAAAATTGATTTTGAAAACTTATACAGTAGAAATTGAATTTGAGAACCATATACATAAAATTGACTCTATTCACAATCAAGAGGTTATTTATTTCGAGGATTTCAGCATAACAATCTAAAATTGAAAGTTTCAAAATTTGAAGAGAAACCAGAACAAACAGGTTTTAAATTTTACATAAGGACAAAGCTTATAGTTCTCATATTCTGAGGGCAAAAAAAGGTTAAACAAATTCAGAACAAATTAAAGTTTGCAAAAATAGCATTCTCTAAGACATGAAAAAGTATATCAGGTCGAACGTGTTTTGTAGCTTTGATCCTCTTAAGCGATCAAGATTGATAATCTCATGCATGCTAAACGGCGCAAAACAATTTGAAAGCGATTCGTATTTGGAAGAAGACAAACGCTAGGTTTGCATATGAATGTCCTCCTATTATTTCTCGTATGGAATAATCCTATAGCTCATGTAGAATAATTACTTACATCGTGAAAGTGTATCCGAATCTTGCATTTGCACGCCCATACGAAGTGCTTACTCAAGAATCCTCAATTTTCGATGATTAAAAACCTGCTGGACCAAGAAACATAATTTACAATTCAGAATTACGTAAAAATATTGATAATTTCATGTACCTGAAGTTCTGAACGTTCAACTGAACGAAATATTTTTTTCTGAATTCTATTTTATCTATAAATGTTGTTCCAACTTCAATTTAAAATATGTAATGCATTATAAGAAGTGGTGTAGTCGAGGCCTGGTGCCGTCAGGGTACATTCGTTGAAGGCCCGGCGGCACTAAGCCACTTTCTTGTCACGCGGAAAATTTTTCCATTTATGGGCCAGTCATAAACTACTTTACCAATTTTGAGCTTTTTGAACTTCCCCTCTCACAGAAGTAATGCAGCCGATGTCTAAAAACCGATTTTATGTTTATAAATTCTTTCGAGTAAAATTAATTTAGATGACATATTGAATTCAATATGAAATACTTTGAATTCCTAAGATTTCAAGCCGAAATATATTGTATTTTCAACAAAACAACTTAATTTTCAACCAAAAAAGATTTTACACAAAGAGATGAATTTTCAACACAAAAAGACGAATTTTCAAAAAACAAAATATAATTTTCAACCAAACAGTTGCATTAACAACCGAATAGATGAATTTTCCAGTAAAAGAGACGAGTTTTCCAAAAAAATAGTTAAAGATTTAACCAAATAGTAAAATTTTCAAGCCAAATTGTCAATCCAAAAGGATGAATTGTTAACAACGTAGTTAAATTTTCGACCAAAAATAATTCGATTTTTAATAAAATAGTTCAATTTTCAACCAAATAGTTGAATTTTTAGCATACAAATATTAATTTTCAATCAAATGGTCAAATTTTCAAAAGAAGAAGATTAAAATTCAATCAAATACATATATGAATTTTCAAGATGAAAAGACAAATTTTTTAGAAGACATTTGAATTTTCACCAAAAAAGTCCATTTTCAACTAAGAAAGATGACTTTTCTACTACGAAAGATGAATTTTAAACAAAAGAGTAAAGTTTTTAAGCTAAAATTCGAATATTTTAGCAAACAATGGACTCTTAAATCGGAAAAGATGAAGTTTTAACAAAGAAGATAATTTTCAATCAAGAAAGATGAATTTTTAATAAGACAGTTGAATTCTCAACCAAAAATACGACTCTCCGGAGATTAACAACTCCCTTGATAGGCTAGTGTTCATCGCATGGGCCGCCGAGGCTCTTCCAGAGTGCGAGGCGGGAATCGAACGCGCAAGCCGATGGGGTGGGTCGAAAGCTTACGCCTTAGCTTCCATGGCTATCGTCTCACTTGTTTTTTTCTACAGTATTCAGTGAAAAATTCAGCGATTTTTAAAATTTTTGTTCGTTTGACTCCAATTCATCAATTTTCAGTTGGAAACGGTAGCAAACAATCTGGTAGTAAATAAGGTTTGATCAAGGGATTGCGCTATAGAATACCGCCCAATAAGGAGCATTCTCTAATCTAAATTTGCAGTTGATTCATTAAGGTGAATTTGCTTTGTGAGGGTCCTAGACATTTCAGCCAATGACAGTGTTTCTATGGATTACTAGAAGAATATCATTGGCTAATATGTCTAGTGATTTGACGCTTTGCGTTTTACCATTCAGTTTGATGCTACTACCCGTTCCCAGTTTGATTCTATTGGTTATTTGAGTTCGTGACTTCTTGCATCGCGGTCGACACAAGGAAAACAAGTAAGCTTAACATTTTGTTGGTTAATAATGATTCGAAAAAAAAAACAACATATTATTAAATTGAGTTCAATTCTCTACAAAGCAGATTAACGTATAGCCTAAAAGTGGAATTTTAAACAAAAAAATGAACTTTCAACCAAAAAGAATAATTTCTTCATAAAAAAGACAAATTTTCGATAACTAAGAGAATTTTCAACCAAGTAGGTAAATTTTCAAAAGAAGATAAAATATCGACTAAATAGTTAAACTTACTACTACAAAAAGTAAACTGTTAAACAGAAATGGAATAATTATTATTATTTCATTCTAAAAAAATGTATGCCACTATTTTGCTATTACTTTTGAAAATTGTAACGTTGTAAAATTTTAATAATATTATAACTCAATAAAATTCATGTAAATTTGTTGAATTTAGTTTTTGTTGATTTATCAGTAACCTCGAAGACTGCAGGGTGTTCCTGGATTGTACTTTTACTTTATAACCTTTAAATTTAAGTATTGATTCTGTCCATATTTTTATTTATTTATGTAAATGTTCCTGAGATCCTGATACAACGCTGAAAATTGAAGAAACTTATAGATTCCCAATTAAAAGACTTTTCGAAAACCAAGATATTCTTGATCAATTCAAATTTGAATACTACCCTTTGCTGCCAACTTCATATTATGAACGGATACTTCTGATCGTACCCGAGGACTTTGGATAATCTCTTGTGATGTTTTCATGTGATTGCTGGTTTTCTGCCGCTCGACATTTATTTCTCAATTTTTAGGACTCGTGATTTTACCACCTCCTTGGAAAGCTTTATTGTGTACTTTTAGCAAGCTAGATAAAACTCCTTTATCCGGGGCCCGAAGAGTCATCTATACATTCTTGTGTGTCAAAATAGTTCGTCTAATTTTATTTAAGTAACGTTCTTGTTTCATTTTTACAGCCAGCTTGTAGTATAGATTTATTCGGAGGAGGATCACAATAATTTACCATCTTTTGGATCAAATTTGATTAACGGCGAGTTGCCAGTTCCGAAGTTAGGAACAAAATAAATCAGATTAAAACACGTTTTAATCCAAGAAAAATTGAATATCCTGCCTCTTTTGTCAGCAGTCAAATACGACCTGTTGTAGGAAATAAATTACTTGCATATTGCACGTTTTGCAAAGCGGAATTGCACGCGCATACCGAAAAAAACAAGACAATGGCGCTGAACCTTTTTCTTTAACTCACCAACACAAAATTGTTTTAGAACAAGAAAATGGAGGTAAGGATATGATACGAGAAGCTAAAGCCGGTTTATGTTTATATTGTGCAGTACAAATTTTATGTTTATATTGTAGGACAAAAAGAGAATTTATATCCACAGTTTTAGCTATTGTGGAAGTAGAACCTGGGACAGCAGAGGCAATGTCTAAAAGCATAAAAGAAGTGCTCCAAAAATACAGTTAGCCAAGTAAAAACTTCAAAGGTTAGGGAACAGACTACGCTAGTGTCATGATTGGAGAGCATAGTGGGGTTTATCAAAGACTTAGAAGTGATCTCAATTTACCAAATTTAGTTTTCATAAAATGCATTTGCCACTTGATACAACTAGCCGTTTCTCGAGCATCAAATGAATTTTTACCAAGAAATATTGAATTTCTAATACGCGAAAGATATAAATGGTTTTCCCATTCGACGAAGTAACAGAAAGCCTACCAACACATTTTTAAACTAATTAATGCGAATGAAATACCCATAAAAATGATTGAAGTCGCGAATGCCCGTTGGCTGTCGATTGAGCCAGCTGTCTCGAGAATCTTAGACCAGTGGTTAGAGTTGAAGACTCACTTTGAAATTGCGCGCCTGTCAGATAAATGACCGCTCAAATTTCACATAATATGTACAATGACAATGCAAACTACGTCTACCTACCGTTTCTGCTCCCAATTTTTCAGGATATGCAAATTATAGTAAACAGTTTCGAATCAAATATAGGAGATCCAACCCAGATGTTGTATGATTTGAAAAATACGTATGTTTCCATTGTTGGAAGGGTTATCAACCCTACTGAGAAGATTGATTTTTTCAAAGATTCAATTGAGAGTAATCTGGACCCATCTCCTTATTTAGGGTATTCTTTTGATGCAGCTTGTATAGAATTTCCTTTGTCTTCGGAGGTCGAAAATATTGTGAGGAAACGGTGCGTTTCATTTTTAATTAGTTTAGCCGAAGAATTGAGGAATAGGTAAACTAGTCATTTCAACGTGATGGAGAAAATGTGCTATTTCTCAGTGAGTGAGTGTCTGATTAAAGTAGAGCCTTCGATCACCGATGTGGCTAAAACATTTGTAAGTGATCAGATTCAGATCATGAAAATAGAAAATCAGTGGACTTATATTTCGAAACAACAATGGAAAAATGTTAAAGATACTCTTTTATTTTGGTTTCAGGTAGAATCATACCGTAATGCGTCTGGGTTAAATCTATTTGTGGATTTAGCAGAGCTAGCGATAACTTTGCTTGTATTGCCACTGTCCAATGCAGGTATTGAGAGAGTTTTTAGTCAAATGAGCTTAATACAAAATAATTTGCGAAATAAAATCTTGCTGATAGCAACAAAGGATACGTGCAAATCCAGCGCTGTGAGTAAAACTGCCAGTATTGAACAAAATATTGCAGTCAGTATTACGATAGAAGCTGATGATGAGCTTGATCAAGTATTTGGTTACTTGGCGTTCAAAATTAGATTATTTATTATTAATCTTATATATTAGCTGGACGTAATTCATAATGTATACTTATGACCATAGACAAGAATAATAAAAAAGATCTCAAAACATTCATGATCTCACTCAAGTATCGGATTCTATGTAAAATTCAATAAAAATACAATGTTTCTGTACCACACCTTATTCTACCTGAATTCTTTTTAATAACGTTCGTTTTTTATTCACGCTTGTTCAGTAGATCAATCGAGTCCCTAAGCCTTTTATCTCATGCGCTCTTGATCTCTTGCTGAGTCCAATGAGAATCCAAAAAAATGATCTTATCCAAGGTCCAAGTATTTCTGATATCCAGAGATAGAGTGATAACTCTATTTCTTCCAACGATTGACAAAATTCGGTCGATCCAATTCAAAAGCAAAAAGAGCCAGTCCTTCTAGAATAGAACTAAAATGCCTTTTTTCCCTGTTCTTGTTTGATGATGTTATTCTGCTTTTTCTCTCTGGCTTACCTGGCTCACAATCTTCATTATTAAATATTGTAACTCTTATTACTTTGGCTGTCAGAACGACTCCGAATCGTTTCTCTGGCTTTTTTTGGATTATTTTTTTTTTAATTTTGAAATGGTATGTTACTTAATAATTTACATTCGCTATCAATATTTGTGATTTCATAATATATGGAAAATAGTCTATTTATAAAATGTCAATTTCAAATATCCTCCTAAACTTCCACAAAACTGTCGTCTGCTACGCACAGCTTATTTGCATTTTCATTTATTGTATAATAACCTGGACAGTTAAAATTGAAAAACTTTTTGTATACATGTAGCATAAGGTGTTAGTCAGTTTAGCGAAACCTTCAACCTATAAAATTATTTTATAATTAAAATGTTGGTAATTTGGAAAGAAAATTTAAATTTGATAGAAGTAACAAACTTGAATTATTTTGTGATTCTGTACTATCTAGATAATGATATTCAGTATGGCCATCTAGTCACTTTGCCGGAGAACGGGATTGTGTTCCAAGAGTTGGTCCCCAAAGCTGGCTACCGCCTGACCTCTATTATTCAGGCCTTACAGAAAATTCACAGACAGGTTATATATTGAATTACATCCGTTAGTTGATGTCAAGTGGCATTACTTCAACATCCATAAATATAAAATTGTATCTGACTTTTAAATTTATGTTTAATAGGCTGCTGGTGACACATAATCGAGCAGGTCACAGGCAAGCATGCTATTACAAGTTACTTCATCTGGGTTATCGGTACAGATACTCAATCTGGCTGTAAATAAAAATTGGGAAACTGCAATAGAAAGTGTGCAGGAAATTGGGGAGCAAAGTCTGCAGATTGAAAATATTGCCATCCATGCAGCGGACCCAGATTGTAATGTACGGCATGTAACTATTTTGCCCGTTATTTTGTACAGAAATAGCAGCTTGTGTTTTTTATGGCTACGTGAGTTAACATATTGTATTTAATGCAGGTCATTAAGAATATAGCCAGGGAGTCATTGGATGGTTTGATTGTGCTTGCCTCATCAGATAAGAAGCAGCAATTTGATCAAGCGCATCGCATCAAGTTGGCCAAACTTATTGTCCACCACGAATTCGACTTAGATCCACAGAAGGAGTAAGTTCAATTGAAAGTGTTGTATTCACTTGCTCGGATATTTTAGTTCCGTCAAGAGTTTTTACTCATGTATTTTTTTTCTCCTTTTCAGTATCAGTACACATAGATTCTCCTTTTTAGCTAATTGCATTCACAAAGAATTTGATGAAGATCCTGTGAGTATTATGAGTAATTTTACCTATTTTAGGTGAAACTTTTCAGACTGCTATCCTCACTGAGGAAACTTCATTTGTATAATGGTTATTCCCAGCAAATTTGGTACAGCCCTTCCAAGACACACGATGGCACAACTTCCTTACCATCTGGTAAGCTTTAAGACTAGTATACAACAATAACAAAAGAACTTAGGAAATATGGTCTTCGCGATTCGAGGCGAGGTGCTAAAAGATCAGCAGAGGACCCATTACAAGTTTTAAATTCACAATTTTTGGACACATTATCGCCTTGCAGCCTATCTGAAGATGGTATGTATTCTAAATCACTGTTCAACTTGAAACCGAATAAGATTAAGTCCCTGTAAATTCTATCAAATGTTTTAAAATCCTACAAAATTCTGTAAAATTCCTCCAGGCATCCATAACAGTAGTATAAAGTATTTCGTTGAATTTTAAATAAATTTCCTTCAGACTGGAATATCAAGGAGGACACGAAATTCTTTGTGAATACTTCACGAAGTACCCTGCCCTAAAGCAAGACTAAGAATTTAAGCTTGTAAGTTTTTTGTACTCTCCCCCTCAAATATTTTTTGACGCAAGACATATATTTAACCTTGAGAAATTTTGTTTTTCAGTTGGAGCTTGATTTTAGAATCCTGTTCCCAGGGGCTTATGGAAGAATTTATTCCCATTGGGAAGCTTTCGTAGAAAAAGTGAAGGTGCGGCTAGATTTCAAAAATATTAAGATCCCACGTACAACAAGAGCATGCTAGAATTATTTTTCATATTTATTTTTATCGCTTAGTTCGCATCTTACAATTTTCATATTGCAGCTCAATGTTCTGATGCTGAATTTCTGCACTTGTACGATAAACTCATTACCACCGTGCCAAATGAAAACCCTGGAAGCCATATAGAAAAGATGTCTTAGATGGATTTCTTCACGATATAAAGGTATGTTTTAATCTCTGCTGCTGCTGTTTGAACCAAGTATCAGATGGTAGAATGTACGCACTTGACTCACTTGTAATTTTTTTCTTTCTTACAGACTAATGATTTTCAGAAATTCTGGGAGTATGTTGATAAACGTAACGGAGCCAAAGGTGTAAGTGTGCAGCCATTGCCTATGGTGATTGGGCCATCACTCTCTAGAATCCATACTTACTACTTTTTGATCGACAGGATGCCATTAAATCTGAATTCCACAAAGTAGGTGTTGGTTGAAGCTTTCTACGCTTATCATGCGATTTTTAGTAGTTATTCTGTGCAAAGTGCTCGTTTGTGGGTTGTGCTGTAAAGGACACTTTTTGGAATGAAAAACTTGTCAGATACAAAATCTCAAGATATTTCCCGTATTCCTGAAGTGAAACGGCTTATATCTTACATGAAAGTTTAATTTGTACGTCAAAATGCCAGCTTTCTTTCCTTGTGGCCAGAAGCTGCCATCCATCCGTGTTCTCCCCACTTATTTCAAAGTTATTCATAATCTACAACCGAAAGAAGATTTTTCTTTTAGATATGCTAATTGTGAGGGCTGTTTTGCTACTTATTCGGGTTGGAAGTTATTCGGGGCCCACCTGTTAAAGGAACATAATTGTCCTTAACTCATTAGTTCATTACTTCAAGAGGATTCAAGCAATAAGTCCAGTGAGTCAGTATTGCCTAATAAAGTAACTTCCGATGATGAGCCTGTTCAGCAAGAGGGACATTCTGCTCCACTAGACAAAGAATCTTTAAATATTGTGCAAAAAAGAAGACGCAAGTCCAAAGGTGGAGAAACAGTTGGGCCATCTAGTAGCACCCTTTAAAAATCTTTCCACTGAATATTTGTATCTCAAGGCTTTGCAATCGAGAGATTTTTTTATTTATCTTCACACATATTCTATGGGTGCTGGAGTCAAAGTCAAACGAAAACAAGGAAACGTTCAAAGAGTGTTATTTAACGTCACTGTAAAGTTTATTCCAATGAAAGTTATTCTTAGAAAAGTGTTTAGTTTACCTGGAGTGTGCTCGGCTGTAAGCTCTTATGTTACAAAACTTAGCACTAGAGAAGGCTGGCTGGAGAATTTTGTGCAAGGGAATTTATGGAAGTCGAAAGTAAATAATCATTTTCAGGGAGAAGGAGTCTTTCCGATTTTCATGTACTATGATGACTTTGGGATAAATAATCCTTAAGGGTCCCATGCTGGTGTACACAAGCTGAGGGTATGTACTATAGCATGCCTTGCTTTCCACCTTAAGTTCAATCTTTACTACACAACATATTTATTGCTGATTTGTTTCATTCTGGAGATAGAGTTGACTTTTTTAATGACTCCACATTTTCGGAAGTTATAAAATAACCGAATTTTCTCCAGTCAGAGGGCATTCTTACCAACATAGAAATTGGCACTCAAAGAATATATTTTGCTCTTGGCTTAGTTTTAGGGAATAACTAGGGGTTAAATCAGATTTTGGGCTTCCGGGAAGGTTTTAATGCTATCTACTCTGGCAGATTTTGTAAAACAAGTAAATTTTCATGTCAATGGGAAACTGAAGAAAAACATTTCAGACCTCGTGAGTAATATGGGATTAAGTAGAATATTTTGAGACTTCTTCAAATTTTGCTGTTGACTATCTTCATGATGGGCCTGAGGGTGCATTTAAAAAATGTATGGGACTTATTGTGCACTATTTTTCAGCAAGTCAACAATGTTCTCAGGCAGTTAGTTTTCTAAGAATATTAAATGAAAGACTGCAGTGCTTTGACTGCTACAATAATATTACTAGCGACAGGCTTCCTGTGATAACTTATGATGAGGCTAAGTGTAAGTAGTTGAAAATGTCTGCTAGTGAAACGCAAAATTTTACTCCCATTTCTGCTACGTTAGTAGGGGATATTGTTCCATTGGATGATGAAATTGGGCAATTTTATCTCACTATACGCAAAGCTCTTGGTATTTTTCTTGCTATCCGGCTTACAAAAGGTCATGTACTCATGAAACTGTCCCTCACAAGCTACATATTTGGGTTCATTATTTCAGAGTGTTGGCAGTTTAGAGAAGAAGACTGAAGCATCAGCTACAACAAGCCTAATAGATATTACTTTAACTCTCTATCACAAGGAGTTAAATTGCCTTACATACCGCTTTATCCTGGGAAAAGGTTTTGCCCCCAACAATAAAAATGGAAAGGTGTGAAAGTCTTCAATATACCTAATGTAAAAGGTTATGCGTTTGGAGGGCACCAAACGAAATTAATCCAATCTTTGGTGTTGGTAATACAGGTATAAAAATGTAAGTGGTGATATTTTATCAAGCTGTAAAACTTTATTTACCGTGGGATTTACAAATGACTATCATGCTTACGAGGTTAAAGATTTGAATGATTATGAATGTACTACTGTCTCAGAATTAGTCAGTTTGTTCCTTTCAATTTATGGAAAATTGGCTTGGATCTCACACTTGAAGCAATGTTTGCCACACCTAAGTGCAGTTGAACTATATGGTTTACATGTGACATCCAAAGATAAGGACAAATCTTTACTTCGGTTTCTTTTTGGATCTAACATCCAAACCTCGGATGCTCACATCCAAACTGTCCGCTCAATGCAACAATGGAAGTCTATCTCCACATAAGAATTTAAAGTTTTGCGGGTTTCTATGGAATATTCCATAATACTTTTTCAGATTCTTTTCTTGCTCTGGTATTACAGAAGGCAAGTCTAGTGTGACAACGTTTTCCAGTGCGCACAGAATGTCCAGAGTGACTTTTCGAAATGATAATGGATTATTGAGGTTTTTTAAACGTAGAATATTCTTCACGTGGCGTACAAGACAAGTACCTAACTCGTTTTCTAATTTATTCCAAAAATTATTTCGAAATTTGCCCTTATTGCCCTTTGAGGTTGAATTCCCAGCACCCTCTCAATTAACCCCACATCCGCTCATTATTTACAGGTTTATTGAGAAGATTTTCTTCTTACTACCTTAAAAAAAAAGTTTGATAAAGATTAGGAAATAACGAATATATTATTTTTTATATGCATTAATTTTTTAGGGATGATAAGAACGTTACCTATCGTTCAAGAAAAGAAAATATAATTTCTGAAATATAGTTCTGAATTAATTTTTTATTAAGTTGAAATCAATTAATATCAATGGATTTGTAATGATTGGACAAATCATCTATTTCTTTAATACGCTTAAATGTCCCTCATAGTTTCAGAGAAAAATTGAATTAAAAATGAATAATATTTTGTGAAATTCTACATAACTCCCAAACTCTTTATTTTTATTGATTTTATGGCATAATTTTTATTCTAATAATCATGCCCTACACAGGAACGGCGTTTCATGTTTAGCCCGAGTGGGTAAATGACCGGGAGGAGGGGTGGGGGGGGGGCTCTCCCAGAAAATATATGCGGAGGATAATCTCTTAAACAATAGAATTTCACAGGAGGATAATTTACAAAATCAAATTGTTAATATTTTGCATACCATATAATTTATTCAATAAAATCCTTTTATTCAGTACAGTAGCTCACTTGCGCAATGAAAAAACTCCGCTGCGCTTTGCATATTGCGAAATAAACTTATCTAATCATTTATCCAACTTGAGTTTGTCGGTAATGTTGAAATAAACATGTAAAAAATAGTGATTGATCAAGCCGATTTTGGAACATTGTTGATCTTAATGAAGTTTCGATTCTACGCAATACAGAAAAACTTTGTTCATTTGAACAGGATGATCCTGGAATCGTGACGAGCAAGCGAATAAAGCGTACAAATTCTGGTATAAGCCCCCTCATACATTCTTTTTTTTTTTTTGCCAAAAATTTGCAATTTTCCTCAAATTTTTCACCTGCGCATTTTGTCTTTTCAAAAGTTGCAAAAAAAATTCTGTATCATTGAGTAGTCTTTCTTTGTCAAAATCTTTTTTATAAAATTGTACAATTTTTTCAACATCTGTGGGCTGGCCCAGAGCGAAACGTTCCAAGAATTTGAAGAATCACGCGAAATCATTGTCGAATCGACTTTTAAGTGATGCACTTAATTGATCGAAAACTTCAAAATAGGATTTTCTTGAAGAAATCTTAAGGTGTTTTGAATTCGAAGTTTTTGCTCATACCTTGGTCGAAACATTTCAGGATTTTGCGCTGACGCGGAACTCGAGGGTCGTCAAGTTCAGAAACATTCGAAGCCCAATCATAACACTGGCCTCTGAGTTTCGAGAGTGGCACATTGTGCAGAACGAGAATGTCATTGACTTAGTCAAATAAAGTTTTCGCTTTAGTGTTTGGCGTTGAAAAAAAATCCAATTAAATATTAATTTGCTGTTAAATTTTCGGAAACAATTCTTAAATAGTGATTTGCTCAGTTTGAGACACGTCGGAAGTTTCGTCTAATAAAATCGAAGACGGCTTTTCTTATTTCGCCCTTGATTTCTGAAAAGACTGTAGTGGCCATCAGCTCAAGAATTTCATTTTGACTATCGTGATGAAGCCATTTGCAGCCATCTCTTTTCAATTAGGATTTTAACTCTGGCATGCCTTCTGCTCAAGCCATTAAAAATTTCATAAAGTTGGATTTCTCGTCGTTGTTGGATCCTCGTATCGGAAGACCCTGCCACGCCATTGCTTTTAATATGCTGAATATTTTCATCAACAGCGTTCGATTATCTATCTTTTGTTTCAAGTGAACTGTTGATATCGATTGTACCACGTTGATATTTTCAACGTTCCTCGATACTTCGGCGCAATCAATGTGAAAAGAACTTGTCGCGTGTGCCCTTATCCGCTGGAGTCGAAAATTTGTCATCAACCCACGCTTTCCTTGATTTGATGGCACGCGAATCTACTTTGCTTATTGATCTTCGATGGAAAAAAAATTTGTTCACAAAAGTTATGAACAAATTTTGAAAAATGACAAAATTCGACTTTCTCAAAATTGGCTCAAACGATTTTGTTGGCTGAAATATATGTTATATAGGGTATTAAGAGAATAAGAATGAAGGAGGGACGAACTTTATTTTTAGCCTATGAATCAATGAAGCAAGTATAATTTGAACAATACACCTTACACTAATATGCTCTACACTTAATCTTCGTCACTGCCTTCCCCTACCTCAGGATTCATTCCTTTTTGTGCAAGCAATTTACTGAGAATTTCAGCAGGCCTTATGACTTTCGACAAGCACCTCGCGTGTGACAAGTAATGAATCATGGCTGCTATATGGGAACAGCAGCCAACTGTTCTTCGACCATTGGCATATTCACAAGCATATCTTTTAATTCCTCCAATACTCACACTGTTCGGTCTGTAATCAATGAAATATCTATATAATTTTCGACTAATGTGTCTTGACTGTATCTGGGCCTTTCGAATATTTGCCTGCTCATTCACAAATTGATAGACTCATTATCATTTCTGCCAAGTACGAGTGGACTTCAGTACGTATTTCGCATCTCGAAAACCGCGATCAAGGACGAATTTGTCACCTTCATTCATTAATTGCTGAAAAATCATGCGCATCTTCAATACAATTTTTTATCATTTCAGCGTTATTCAGGTATGCATGAAATGTTCCTGCCAGGTCTATTACTCGTCCGGTAGTTGTACAGATAGTAAAAGACTTGCATACGGGTACCTTTTTTATACCGAGTAATATTTTCGCTGGTACTCATTATTACTTATTGTCTGATGGCGACAATAATACGCTATACACACTTAATCTTTGTCTCTGCCTACCTCTATCACCGGATTTATATTGTTTTGTGTTCACAATTTACTGAGGATTTAAAAAGGCCATATGATTTTCGAAAAGTAGGTCGCATTGGAAGGTTTCGCAACTGGGTGACTGTGTGCTTGCAGTCAGTTTATTAAGAATACACATAAGCGTCAGAAAATAGTAGAATCTGCTGATAAAGCAAATGCTCGTTTTATTTGCTGTGGGAAAAAGTATCGCCCTCTTTGATGTTCTATGTTGGTCATGTTGCTGAATGATGGTAATCGATATCCTCATAATAAAGAAACAGTTTCTGAGAGCGATAATTCTTCACAATCAAGCGACATAGATAGAGAATTCAAAGCAAGCATTACAAATTCTAAGGGAGGCGAAGATTGCAAGCGTATTCGCATTCAAGTTCAAAGGACTGTGGCAACGCACAAATATTGTTGTGTTTGTTACAAGGCACAAGATTTAACAGTAGTTCCGTAACAGGTGCCCGTACAATCCTATGTTAAAAAAAGAATTTATATTCCGGAATTTAACCGTTGTTGTCGAGCACATTTAATAAAAATTTGGTTCTTTGACGAAGAATTAAGTCGTTTACGTGGGTATTCAAATTTCGCAAAAGTAAAAGATTCAGAGCTATCGGAATTACTTGAAAGTTCAAGCATTGAATGTGATACATTGATTCTTGACAAAGTTGGAGACATTTCTTTATCTGAAGAAAAAATACATCTTTTCACAGGTTTGATATGGGAAAATATTATGGAATTACGTGAAATGCTAACGTCAATGCGAAACACTCAGATCCGCGATGTAACACAAGCTCTTTTACTGTTTCTATTAAAATTAAGAACAGGAAACTCCAACAATTAGAACGAGAGTAGCTTGTTTCAGACTATTCTACATCTATCATGAACACATTTGAGAAAGATGTTTTACTCTTACGATTTGGATTAAGTGTTCTCTTTAGACGTGACCTAATTGATTTTCACACAATTGATGTCTCTAAAATGTTATTCAATTCTGATAATGAGCTAATGTTAATTTGTGGCGGTACATTCATTCGCCATCATAATGAGTACCAGCGAAAATCTTACTCGCGTTAAAAAAAGATCCCCTTATGCAAGTCTTTTACTATATGTAGAACAATCGAACGAGTACTAGACATAGCAGGACATTTCCATACGAACCCGAATGGTTTGTGACAATTAATGAATGAAGGCGACAAATTCATCCTTGATCATGGTTTTCGCGATGCAAAAGACGTACCGGAATCCAAGGGCTGTACCGTACATAATCGAAAGCAGTTGACATTTAAATAATGAAATCAGTCCCGTTTCTTTACAAAAATTCGGTGGGCAGAGGAGTCTGTCCATGGAATAATTAAACAAAGATGTCGATTACTAGACCATGTAATTGCTAACAAACTACTTCCGACGGTTGGGCTGTATTTTAAAATTGTAGTATTTCTGCACAATCAATTTGGAAAAGCATTACAATCAGATGCAGAGCTCTTAGAAGAAATAATAATGAGAATGAAACATCAATTTGATGTCGAAAACACCTTAGCTAACGAAGCTGTAGAGAACGGCTGGTTTAGTAAAAAGCTTAGGTTTCAAAGTGTCTCATCCAACGACATTCTTGACTTCCCTGAGATGACGGAGTCAGACATGGAAATCTTATTTACGGGTTTCTGTCAACTCTCACAAGCAGTTTTGTAATTGGCCTAAATGATAAATGATAATGGGTCTATCAATTTGCAATTTGTGAAAGAGCAGGTAAATATTCTAAAGGTCCAGATACAGTCAAGGTACATTATTTGAAAATTATATAGATATTTCATTGATTTACAGACCAGTGTGAGTATTGCAGGAATTAAAAGATATGCTTGTGAATGTGCCAATGGTCGAAGAGCAGTTGGCTGCTGTTCCCATATGGCAGCCATTATTTATTACTTATCACATGCGAGGTACTTGTCGAAAGTCGTAAGGCTTGCTGAAAGTCTCAGTAAATTGTTTACACAAAACAGTATGAATCCCGAGATAGAGGAAGACAGTGACGAAGATTAAGTGTATAGCATATTAGAGTAAGGTGTATTGTTCAAATTGTACTTTCCTTATTGACATATAAGCTAAAAATAAAGTTGGTCTCTCATTCATATATTAGGGGCCATAATTTTTTATTTATCTTTTTAACTCTGAAGTAAACCTTTCATCTTATCCCAAAAAATATATATTGTTACATTGGACATGAGTATATTACAGAAAAAAATGGTGTAGGCACCAAAAATTCATTACAAAAAAATGCTTACAAAATGGCAGTAATTTTTTTTACTCCCAAAGCATTTTTGGGTCCGGTACATATTTAGGGTACTACAGGGCATTGAAATTGCATGTAGGTGAACATATAGTTGCAAGTGTGCGTGCGACCCCGAAAAGTAATTTCTCCTGACGCGGTAACTTCACCTTGCTTCGAGCATTCAAAAAGAGAAAAAATGCGATTATGAATGTTTTTGTTTGTTTAAATCGGATGGGCTCAAGTTTTATCGAACCGTAAAATGACTTAAAAAAATGAATTCTATTATTTAAACATGTTAGAGATCAAACATTGGCTTACTGAAATTCGGTGCATGGAAAAAATTATTGCAAATAATCAGTGACCGGCCAAGATTAACTCTCTCTCGATTTTCTTAATTCTGCAGAATTCTGTAAAAGTCTTTGAATTTTATTAAAATATTTAGAATTCTTCTAAAATCGTTAGGATTCATGTTGAATTATTGTAAATTCCTCAAGTCTTTTGAATTCTGCTGAATTCTCTCGATTTCTTAGATTTCACATGTTATCTTTTGAATTCTTTTATAGATTTTGAAGAATTCTCTTGAAATATTTAGGATATTACTGGATTTATTTTTAATTTTCTAAATTCTTCTTCAAACATGAAATTCTTTTGAACTATTTCCAAATTCAGCAACTTTCGTCAACGGGTGAACTGCTACTGGACTAGGATGGACACGTTTTTTTTTTTTTTAATTCTGCAGAATTCTGTACAAATCTTTGAATTGACTTGAAAAAAATTGAATTTTTAAAGATATTTTAAAATTCTTTTGAAAAACTTAGGATGTAATTGTATATATTTTTAATTTTATGAATTATTTTGAAAGCATGCAATTATTTTCAACTATTTTCAAATTCATCAACTTTGGATGACGGAAAATTATTACTGAATTAATATGCACTAATTTTAATTCAGTAGTAGTCTATCGTCGACCAAAGTTCATGAATTTCGAAATCGTTGAAAAGAATTTCATGTTTTCAGAAAAATTAAGAAAATTAAAAATAAATCAAGTTACGTCCTGAATTATTCAAGAGCATTCAAGGATCTTTAAAAGAATGCCATGCTTTTAGAAGAATTCAGAGAATTTAAAACATTGAATTGAATTCTAAATTAATCAGGAACGGTCACTGATTATTTTCAATAATGTACGACTTATCTAGGCTCACTGAAATCTCGATCATGTTTAAATAAAAGAATTGATTTTTGGCAGTTATATTACGCTTCGATAAAGCTTGAGCCCATCCGATTTAAACAGAAAAACACATTCGTAATCGCATTTTTTTAATGCTCGAAGAAAGGTGAAGTTACCGCCGTTGGAGAAATTGCTTTTCGGGGTCGCACGCACACTTGCAACTAGATGTTGACCTACATGCAATTTCAATACCCTGTGTGTACCCTATGCGCCGGACCCAAAAATGTTTTGGGGCTTTTCGATTTAAATTTTTTTTCCTACCCGCCATTACAAGGAACGGCAATACTGCTGGCACACCCTGTATAACATGTATGGAAGCGTTCAAAATCACTTTAGCTGATTTTGAGACATTCGAAATTTTTTATTTTTCAAAATTAGTCCTTTAATGTTTTAATAATAAGTCATCTAATGGTAGGAAGTTACCCCTAAAATATGAACTAAAAACTATCGCGGACACTTCACCCATGCTTACCCAGCTAGGGCCTTTAATAAAAAAATATCCATAAGTATAATATGGTAGTAGTAAATTTATAAACAAATGAATTCAATTTCATTAAACACATTCGTTTAGGGGGGCGTTGATGATTATCAATTCTTGAAAATTGAAGAATTATAAATCGATTTTTTTAAAAGGATTTTTGATTTTAGGGAGGCATCAATCGATATATGTAAATATCAGATTTAAATATTGATATGCTATTCTACGACAGCTTAATTTTTTGTTTCCATTGAGATTACTAAATCATTTACTTTCCAGATAGCGTTAGTTGATTGACAATTTCGTTAAATTAATTTTTTTTTGAAACACATAGATCTTTTAAAAGATAAAGGCTCTGTCAGTTTAGAGGGGCGTTGAGACGGTCCGTTATATTTCCGTAATTAGAATTAAATCATAAAGCTATGGTCGATTATTTATATTGATACGCCTCTGACTCAAAAGTGAACAAGCAGGTAGAATGAAGGGATGATTCACCAACTGATTCGATCATACGATCGATTGCCCGCGTCATTAGCTACTAAGTAGGGCGAGCGTGGGACCAGTGCACCTAATATATTCATTCCGGTATCGGTACCAGTGAACTTCTTACTCGCGGCTCTACAAGGAAGGACGTTCTCTTGGTTGCTCCTTGATCCTTGGTCTACCGAACTATAGGCGAGGAACAAAGTATCTGCAACGAACATGCTTGCCGTCCCGGTAGTACTCTATTCATTTTGAGTGGTTCCATGGACGAAGGACATGAACAAAAGCATGCACCTTAAGTCTCCTGTTCCGTGACTCTACATCTCACGCCGTCAAGGTGGTCGCGGAATACTGAATCTTGAATGTCTTCACAACAGTATTATTCTGGGTACAGCACATATAGTCGCAAATAGACGAGATCCTCCTCTTAAAATGGTCAGGAAGCATGAAGAAGTGGGCCAAGGAGCGTTTCTGTACAAACCAGCGGAGGAGGCTGCTGAAACACTCGGCCTTCACTTCTATATTAAGGGTGAGCAAAATGCATCAAATCTCATCCATCTCGAGTACTAACTCCTGAAGGCCCGGATTAAGAAAGCGCATGGGAAAAACTTCTGCGAACGGCTGCTTGACAAGAGGATGGACGTCATCTTCCACAGAAATTTGGAGGATCAGCCGATGTCGTATGAGCTAACGTTTGCTTTCCTTAAATCATCCGGATTGAAGTCGGGCACGGAGTGTTTCATTTTGGCAGGTCAAGACGGTGTCATTTCCACCCTAGCATACCTTCGCCACATTTTAAGCCAAGATATTCCCGATGATAGCTGCAGAGCGTGTCATGCAGCACACCCTGAGCATCTAGAACACATACTATTTAGTTGTCCAACTTATGCGGGAACGACCTACATCCAAAGGCACAATGCGGCACTAAGATTGCTTTATCTGCCACTCTGTTACTCTGACGGCATTAGCCTTAATATCGTTCCGCTAAACGCTCCTAGGGAAATAGAGTCAATTGTCGAAAATGAGAAGTGTCGCATATACTGGAACTTCATATTCCATTTTATACCAAATAGTTGAATTTTCAATTTTTTAAGGATAAATTTCGAAACAAAAACTAAATAGTTAAATTTTCAGAAAAAAAATTAATTTTTAACAACAAAAATTCATTTTGACAAAAAAAAAATTAATTTATGACAAAAAAAAATTCAAACAAAGTCGTTCAACTCTCGACCGATTAGTTGAAAAATGTAATAGTTATAATATTTTAACCAAAAAACATTTTAATTTTAAATCAAAAGTAGTCGAATTCAACCAAAAAGATTAATTTTTAATTTATAAAGATGAATTTACAGGAAAAAATGTAATTTTCAACTAAGAAAGATGAATTTTTAAACGAATTGTTGAATTTCCAACCAAAAAAGTTTTTTAATCAAATAGTTAAATCTTTAACAACAACAAATTATTTTCAACCAAATTGTTGAACTCTCAAAGTAAATAATCGAATTTTCTATAAAATAATTGAATTTTTAAATAAATAGTTGAGTGTTCAAGTGAAAAAGGCGATTTATTCAGAAGACAGTTTAATTTTTATTTAAAAAGTTAATGTTCAATAAAAATAAATAATAATTCCACCGTCTTTGATGTAAAATCAAAAATATTTTTTGGATGAAAATTCAACTATTGTCAGTTGAAGTTTGAAAATTCAACTATTGGGTTAAAAATTCATCTTTCTTCATTAAAACTACATTTTTTCTCATAAATTCATCTTTATGACCTATAAATAATCTATTTTGTTGTAAATTATCTTTTTTGTTGAAAAGTCACATTTTTGGTTTAAAAATGTAACTTTTTTTATGAAAAAGTTAATCAAATTTGTTAAAAATTCATTTTTTCTGTTGATTTTTAATATTTTTTCATTTGAAAATTCGACCATTTGGTTGAAATTTTATCTTCATAAGTTGAAATTCAACTATTTATTTAAAAATTAGCTTTTATGATAAAAATTTATCATCCTGGGTTTCAAAGTTAACGGTTGTCTAAAAAATTCTACTTTTTAGTTTGAAAATTAATTTTTCTGTGGTAAAATCCTTGTTTTATGGAAATTCAACTATTTTGTTGAAAATTAGTATTTTCTAGTTAAATTCAAGTGTTTTAGATTTAAAATTAAAATCTTTTGTCTTCTACAAAATTCGTCTTGCTGAATTGAAAATTGAACTATTTGGTGGAGAATGTAACTGTTTTTGGTTGAAATTTAATCACTTTTTTTTTAATGCACGATTTGGATAAAAATTTAACTATTTCATTGAAATTGATTTCTTAATTCAAAATTTTTTTTTTCAAAACTGAATTTACTGTGTGTTTTTAAATTTGCCTGATGGAGCACGCGTCGATGCAATATATAAGCTGAGGCTGAAGAAGAAATATATCTATAGATATTTATACACATGTATCAATTATTTCGTCTCTCAGCAGCGCAACATTTAATGATCGATTACTCAGGTAAATTAGAGTCTGCTCGTTTCGGCGGAGCATTTCGAAAGTGCAGTTTATAATTGCCGCGGATCGCGAAAGGTACGAAAACCCTTTCCCCGCCCCCGTTTTAAATTACTCTCCTTCTTTTGTTCTCTTTCACAAATTCCACTGGCGAGATTGCCCGTCCGCGTCGCACCGCTAACTCACGGCCCAATGCTAACTCACGCGCCAGCGCTAACTCACGCTCCAGTCCAAACTCACGCTCTAGTGCAAACTCACGCCCCAGCGCTAGCTCACGCCCCTGTGCTAACTCACGCTCCTGCGCTAACTCACGCCCAAGTTCAAACTCACGCCCCAGTGCTAACTCACGCTCCTGCGCTAACTCACGCCCCAGCGCTAACTCACGCCCCAGCGCCAGCTCACGGACCGTGTAAACACAGAAAAAGATGACATGAAAACGATTTCGTCCTACTGCGATGCCTGAATATTTCATGAGTTTTACGAAAGCAGATTGATCAGTAACTTTCAATCTGGAATTTTTTATTTCCGGCATCAAAGCTAAAACGAATTAAACAATAAGAAAAATTAGTCAAAGTATGCGCCACGAACCTACAAAAAAGAGTTTCGTAGTCTATTAAGACGTAAATTATAGCATTCAAATTTCCCCCTTCCATACTTTTCCTACCCTAATCTCCTAATTTCACTCCTTTTCCCTATTGTGTCCACCTTACTATAATTCTCCTCCTCTCACTTTCTTTACGTTCGCATTCACTCCTTCAACATTCCTCCACTTTTCCTTTTCCTTCATCTACTTCTCTTTCCTTCGCTCCTTTTTTCTCTACTTCTCCTTCTTCTGTTTCGGCTTCCTTGACTTCAGCCTTCTCTACTTCTTCTTCTACTTCTTCTTTCTCTACTTCTCCTTCCTCTTCCAATCTCCTTCCTCTACTTCTTCCTCTGTTACTTCCCCTCCCCTAATTTCCCAATTTACTCCTTCACCCTTCTTCTGGTTCTAATGATCTACCTTCTCCTTTCCCTTCTTCTTTCTCTACTACTTCCCCTCCCCTCACTTCCCTTACTTCTTCATTCACTCCTTCACCCTTTCTCTACTTCTCCCACCTCAACTTCTCCTTTTTTTGCTTCTCCTTCTTCTACTTCTCCTTCTTCCACTTCTCCTTCTCCTGTTTCTTCTTCCTCTATTCATCCTACCTCCACTTCAGCTTGCTCTACTTCTCCTCCTTCTACTTCTCCTTCCTCCACTTCTCCTTCCTCTTGTACTGCCCTGCCTCTACATCTTCCTCTCCTACTTTCCCTCACTTCCCTTACTTTTCCATTTACTCCTCTACCCTTCCTCTACTTTTCCCACCTCATCTTCTCCTTCCTCTGCTACTCCTTCCTCTGCTACTCCTTCCTCTACTTCTACCTCTGCTACTCCAACTCCCCTCACATCCCTTACTTCCTGATTTACTCCTCCACCCTTCCTCTACTTCTCCTACCTTAACTTCTACTTCCTCTGCTTCTCCTTCCTCTACTTCTCCTTCCTCTACTTCTCCTTACTCTACTTTCCTTCTCTAATTTGCCTTCCTCTACTTCTCCTTCCTCTGCTTCTCCTTCCTCTACTTCTCCATCCTCTAATTCTCTTCTCCTCACTTCCCCTACTGCCCTCCTCTCCCTCACCTACCTTTCCCTATATCCCTCCTTTAACTTCCTCTCTTTTCCACCTCTCACTTCCCTATTTCCCTCCTCTCACTTCCCCTGATTCACACCTCTTACTTGTTCTATTGTCTTCTCTCTTATTACCCATCCTTCACTTCCTCCTTCAATCCCACACTCTTTCATCACTCCTCTACTTTCTCACCCCTCGATTCCCCTACTTCCCCTACCTCACCCTCACTTATCGTTTCCTACTTCCCTACCCAAAAATACGATTAAATTTTTTTTGTGTGAAAAGAAAATATTCAAAATTCTCGAAATTATGAAATTACCGACAATGTAAAATTCCCAAATCGGAAATAAAATTTGCGAATCTTTAAAATTATAAATTTTTTTATTAATAAATGAATAATAAAAATATGATAACATTACTTCTGCGAAAAATCCCGAAAATATAAAATTGTCGATAACTTTAAATTTCCATAAAAAATTGTTTTAATATTGAATAAATAATAAAATAAAAAATATTTTCAAAAAATAAAAGTATTTTATTTATTCATTATTGAAACAATTTTTTTAGTTTAAATAAAATTTGGGAAATTTATAATTCGGAAATGTGTTGGACATTGTCGGGAATTTTCCAATTTGAAAAAATTAAATTTTATGCAATTTTTTTTTATTTCGAATATTTTCTTTTTCGGGAATTTCACAGCGTCAGGAATTCTATTTTTCGGGATTTTTTCAAAAATTTGTAATTGTCAGAAATTTTGGGAATTTTCTATTTCGAATATTTTCTTTTTCGGGATTTTTGAGTCGTCCCCATTTTTTTGATGAACGGTTTCGAAAAAAAAAAGAAAAAATACCAACAATCTTAGAAATTTGTAATTAATTCAAGTTACGGAATTCGAATTTAGTAAATATTTGACATTTTGCAATAAAATGCAATACTGGAACGATTTAAGTTGAATTTAATAATTTCACTCGCTTCTCTGAAAAATAGTAATTTTCTTGTCTGGACTAGTTTGAGAACCGGTAGAACAGATAAGGAAATAAAATCAGCTCTGAGAGAAAGGAAGGGATTTACCGATGTTCGACCGAGAGAGTGAAAAACGTAAAAAGAAATTCAGATGCTGGAATCTTGAAAAGAACCGTTTCGAAAGAAAATTCATGAAAATCAATTCATCATTTGCAATACGATCGCCCCCGGATTATCTATGCACATATACTATCGCGTAATAATAACCTACATACGAAAAGATTCATCCTCAAGAATGAGAACTAGTTTCATTTTTTCTATTACATCATTTTAATTAAATGAAAATTAATTAGCTAATTGAAAATTGCAATATATAATAATTTAAGTAATTAATTCACATTTAATCCAGTTTAATCCACGTTAAATCCTGTATTATCCAGTATAATCCACATTTAATCCAGTATAATCCACATTCCATCCGGTGTAATCCACGTTTAATCCAGCATAATCCACATTAAACCCATACAATCCACAATAAATCCAGTATAATCCACATTAACTCCAGTAGAATCCACATTAATTCAGTGTAATCCTCATTTCATCCAGTACAATCCACATTTATTCATGTGTAATCCCCAATTAATCCAGTGTAATCCACATGCAATCCAGTGTAATCCACCTCCAATCCAGTATAATCCACCTTCAACCCAAAAAATCCACAACAAATCCAGTATAATCCACTTTAAATCCAGTACAATCCACATTAATCCAGTGTAATCCACATTTAATCTAGTACAATCCACATTTATGCCAGGTTATCCCAATTCAATTCAGTATAATCCACATTCAATCCAGTGTAATCCACATTTAATCCAGTATAATCCACCTTCAACCCAAACGATCCACAATAAATCCAGTATAATCCACATTAAATCCAGTACAATTCACATTTATTCAGTCTAATCCACAATATTACAGTGTTAGCATATTTTATCCAGTAAAATCCACATTTATTCAAGTGTGATCCCCATTTAATCCCGTGTAATCCATATTTAATCCAGTATAATCCACCTTCAATCGAGTATAATCCACATTAAACCCAAATAATCCACAATAAATCCAGTATAATCCACATTAAATCTAGTACAATCCACATTATTACAGTGTAATCCACATTTAATCCAGTACAATCCACATTTATTCCAGTGTTATCCCGATTCAATCCAGTATAATCTCTATTCAATCCAGTGTAATCCATATTTAATCCAGTACAATCTAAATTCAATCCAGTATAATCCACCTTCAACCCAAATAATCCAGGATAATCCAGTATAATCCACGTTTAATCCAGTATAATCCACGATTGATCCAGAATCATCTAAATTATTCCCAGTTAAATCCACTATAATCCTTTTTTAATTCGGGATGAAAACACATTGAATCCAGTATAATCCACGTTGAATCTAGTATAATCCCCATTTAATTAACATTAAGTCCACATTCATTTCACTATAATCCACATTTAATTTACAATAATCCTTATTTAATCCGATGTGAAACAAATTTAATCCAATTAATTCCACATTAAATCCAGTATAATTCACGTCAATAAAAAATAATCCACATTCAACCCAGTACAATCCACATTTATTCTACTATAATCCCCATTCAATCCAGTGTAATTCACATTTAATCCAGTATAGTCCAGTATAATCCATATATAATCCACTATAATCCATTTTTAATCCACTATCATTCATATTCATTCCACTATAATCCTTATATAATCCGCTATAAAACACATTTAATCCACTATAATTCATATTTAATCCACTATAATCCTGATTTAATCCGGTATAAAAACACATGAATTCCAGTAGAATCCACAATGAATCCAGTATAATCCACATTTATTCCAGTAAAATCCTCGTTTAATCCATTATAATCCACGTTCAGCCTAGTATAATCCACATTCCATCCATATCATCCACAATTAATCAAGTATAATCCACATTAAATCCATATAATCCACATTAAATCCAGTATAACCCACATTAAATTCAGTACAATCCACATCAATGCAGTATAATCCACATTTAACCCAGTACAGTCCACATTTATTCGAGTACAATCCCTATTCAATCCAGTATAATCTACATTTATTTTACTATAATCCACTATAATCCTTATTTAATCCAGTATGAAACACATTTAATCAAGTATAATCCACAATGAATCCAGTGTAATCCACAATGAATCCAGTATAATCCTCATATAAACCAGTTTCATCTATATTCAATTCAGTATAATCCGCGTTTAATTAAGAATAATCCATATTTCATCGAGTATAATCCATGTTTAATTCAGTATAATCCACTTGTAAATCGGAGGAATTCATGTAATCGAAGTAATCCACCTGTGATCCGTCCTAATCTAAGTAAACTGTTGTAATCCACAGTAATCCACTTTTAGTTCCCGGTAATCCGCTATAATCCACATTTAATCCAGTGTAATCCTCCTGTTAGTCGGAATAATGCAGTTAATCGAACTAATCCACTCGTAATCTGTCCTAATCCAACTAAACAGATATAATCCTGAGTAATCCACTTAAAGTTCCCGGTAATCCACCCGTCATCCAAAGTAATATCCTTGTAAACTGAAGTAAACCGTTTGTAATTCGACTTAATCCACGTTAGATCCTGGGTAATACTTCTTCATTTTATGTAATCCACCCGTAATCCAGGGTAATCCACTTATGATCATAAGTTATCAACTTGTTATCATAAATAATCCACTTTCAAACCTGAATAATAACTTATAATCATAAGCAACCTACTTGTAAACATGAGTAATCCACGTTTAATCCAGTATAATCCACTTGGAAATCAGTGGTATGAAAGTAATCGAAGTAACCTACTTGTAATCCCTGTCTAATCTTAGATAATCAACTTGTACTACATAGGTCATCCTCCCTAATCCACTTTTCATCCCTTTGTAGTCCTGGGTAATCCTGGTTAATCCATTTGTATTTCCAGTTATTCCACTTGTAATTCAAGTTATTCCACTTTTAATACCAGTCAATCCACTTGTAATTTCTGTTACTTCACTTTTAATTCCAGTTAATCCACTTGTAATTCCAGTTAATTAACTTGAAATCATAATTAATCCACTTGTAATCCCGATTAATCCAATAGTAATTTCTGTTATTTCACTTGTGATCCCAGTTAATCCAATTTTAATTCCAGTTAATCAACTTGAAATCATAATTAATCCACTTGTAATCCCGATAAATCCACTTGTAATTTCTGTTACTCCACTTGTAATCCCAGTTAATCCATTTGTAATTCCAGTTAATAAACTTGAAATCATAATCATTCCACATTTAATCCCGGTTAATTCACTTGAAATTCCAGTTATTCAACCTGTAATCCTGGATAATCCACTTTTAATATAAGTTATTTCACTTGTTATTCCAGTTAATCCACCTGTTATCCCAGTTATTCCACTTATAACCCAGTTTATCTACATGTCATCTGAGGTTATTCTAAGTCTCTGAAGTTATTTACTTGTAATGCAAGTTAATCCACTTGTAATCCACTTCAATCCACTTGTAGTCCAAGTTAATCCACTTTTTATCCACGTTAATCCACTTTCAATTCGCAGTAATCCACTGGTAACCCAAGGTAATCCACTTGTAATCCAAGTTAATCCACTTGTAATCAAAGTTAATGCACATGTAATCCAAGTTAATCCACTTGCAATTCGTAGTAATTCACTTGTAATCAAATTTAATCCACTTGTGAACTAAGTTAATCTACTTGTAATCCAAGTTAATCCACTTGTAATTCGCAGTCATCCACTTTTAATCCAAGTTTATTCACTTGTAATGCAAGTTAATCCACTTGTAATCCAAGTTAATACACTTGCCATCCAAGTTAACTACTTGTAATCCAAGTTAATCCACTTGTAATTCAAGTTAATCCACTTGCAATCTAAGTTAATGCACTTGTAATCCAAGTTGATCCACTTGCAATTCGCAGTGATTTACTTGTAATCTAAGTTAATCCACTTGTAATTCGGAGTAATCCACTTGTAATCCAAGTTTATTGACTTTTAATACAAGTTGATCCACTTGTAATCCAAGTTAATACACTTGTAATCCAAGTTATCCCCTTGTAATCTAAGTTAGTCCACTTGTAATCCGTGTTACTTCACTTGTGATCCAAGTTAATGCACTTGTTATCAAAGTTAATCCACTCGCAATTCGAAGTAATTCACTTGTGATCTAAGTTAATCCACTTGTAATCCAAGTTATTCTACTTGAAATTCGCAGTAATCAACTTGTAATCCAAGTTTATTTACTTGTAATGCAAGTTAATCCCCTTGAAATCCAGGTTAATCCACTTGTAATCCAAGTTAATCCACTTGTCATCCAAGTTTATCCACTTTCAAATCGCAATAATCAACTTGTAATCCAAGTTAATCCACTTTTAATTTGCAGTAATACACTTGTAATCCAAGTTAATCCACTTGTAATCCAATTTAATCCACTTGTAATCTAATTCAATCTACTTGTAATTCAAGTCAATCCAATTGTAATCCCAGCCAATCCACTTTTAAATCGCAGTAATCTACTTGTATTCCAAGTTAATCCACTTGCAATCGAAATCAATCCACTTATCATCTAAGTAATTCCACTTTTAATTTGCAGTAATACACTTGTTCTCCAAGTTAATCCACTTGTAATCCAAGTCAATCCACTTGTAATCCAAGTAATTCCACTTTTAATTTGCAGTAATCCACTTGTAATCCAAGTTAATCCACTTGTAATCCAAGTTAATCCACTTGTAATCCAAGTTGATCCACTTGTAATCCAAGTTAATCCACTTGTAATCCAAGTCAATCCACTTGTAATCCAAGTAATTCCACTTTTAAATTGCAGTAATCCACTTGTAATGCAAGTTAATCCACTTGTAATCCAATTTGATCCACTTGTAATCCAAGTCAATCCACTTGTAATCCAAGTAATTCCACTTTCAATTTGCAGTAATCCACTTGTAATCCATGTTAATCCACTTGTAATCTAAGTCAATCCACTTGTAATTCAAGTAATTCCACTTTTAATTTGCAGTAATCCACTTGTAATCCAAGTTAATCCACTTGTAATCCAATTTAATCTTCTTGTAATCCAAGTTAATCCACTTGTCATCCAAGTTAATCCACTTGTCATCCAAGTTAATCCACTTGTAATCCCAGTTAATCCAATTCTAATCCCAGTTCCTCCGGGGTTAATTCACCTCCTATAAACCGCATTTTCAGGAGCGGTTTCTCCCTCGATTAAAATTGAAAGATCTGGATCATTGGAAATGCAAGTTGGTCAATTATGATCTATTAATTTTCTGCGAGACGTGGATCGTTGAGGAGGCATTTCGAAGTTAATGAAAGTCAACATGAGAATCTTATAACTGTATCATTAGTTGAACGAGATTCCGCGAAGATCGGGAAAGCGAAGCAGAGGAATTGATCCCTCCTGGCGCTCAGGGGCCATTAGCGCCGATTTTTCTTCTTATGGAGGTGGATTTTGCAATCTCGGATATCCGCCGGCCAGAAGCGAACCTCTGCGAAACAGCTAACTCGAGAAAATTCCTTTTCTCCATTTCTAATGACAGGACGCTGATATCTCTGCTTCTAACGAACATCACCTGCAGACGAAACCCATTGCGCCAGTCGTGGGAAACCATTGTCGCTTAAAGCGTCGCGAATCCTTTTCAACACCTCATAACACTTCAATCGGCTCTTTCAATCTATTTGCTTTCTTATTTTCACAAATTGCACAACTTAATGTAATTTTGAGGCATTCGAACGAAAAATTAGAAATTTTTTATTTTTGAAAAAAGATCTTTCTCCTTCGAACCGGTGGGAATCGAACCTCGGGTCTTCCGATTGCCGGTCGGGTGCTTGAACCAATAAGCTACTAGATAGATCTAGTGTTTTGAAAATTTATAAATTACAAATTCTTCATTTCTGAGAAGAGATATTTCTCCTTCGCTCCAGTGAGAATCGAACCTCACGTATTCCGATTGCTGTTCAAGTGCTTTAAGCACTAAGCTATTAGAGAGATCTAGTGTTTAAAAAATTAAAAATTCCTAATTTCTGAAAAAAGATTTTTCTCCTTCACTCCGGTGGGAATTGAACCTCACTTCTTCCGATTGCCGGTCACGTGCTTTAACCACAAAGCTACTGGAGAGATCTAGTGTTTTTAAAATTTATAAATTAAAAATTCTTAATTTCTAAAAAAAGATAATTCTCATTCGCTCCGGTGGGAATCAAACCTCACGCCTTCCGATTGCCGGTCAAGTGCTTTGACCACTAAGCTACTAGAGAGATCTAGTGTTTTAAAAATTTTAAAATTCTTCATTCCTGAAAAAAGATTTTTCTCCTTCGCTCTGGTGGGAATCAAACCTCACCTCTCCGAATTGCTGGTCAAGTGCTTTAACCATCAAACTATTAGAGAGATCTAGTGTTTTGAACATTTATAAATTACAAACTCTTAATTTCTGAAAAAAGATCTTTCTCCTTCGCTCCGGTGAGAATCGAACCTCACGTATTCCGATGGCCGGTCAAGTGCTTTAACCACTAAGCTACTAGAGAGATCTAGTGTTTTGAAAATTTATAAATTACAAATTCTTCATTTCTGAAAAGAGATATTTCTCCTTCGCTCCAGTGAGAATCGAACCTCACGTATTCCGATTGCCGGTCAAGTGCTTTAACCACTAAGCTACTCGAGAGATCTAGTTCTTTAAAAATTTAGAAATTCTTCATTTCTGAAAAAAGATTTTTCTCCTTCGCTCCGGTGGGAATCGAACCTCACGTCTTTCGATTGCCGGTCAAGTGCTTTAACCACTAAGCTACTAGAGAGATCAAAGGCAGATACTTTTTTCAGACATTTCAGATATTAGGATTTATTGCAGTTTCCGAGTTTTGGAAAATTTGCGTTTTGAAAAAATTAAGTTTTCCAATATTCAATTTGGTTCCAATTTGTTTGTACGGGTCCAATGAAATATCTTGAAAAATAAAATTTTTGAAAAGAAAATTTCGTGAAATTCCCGAATAAAATGGATGAAAATATAAAATATCCAACATTGCATAAGTGGCCAAAAAGGGAATTTACCGATTCCTCAAATTTCTGAATCTTAACGAATAAAATTTTGTAATTGATAAATAAAATAATATAATATTATTTCATGGAAATATTTGTCAATTTATTTCATGTGATGAGCGGAAATCCCGAAAAATAAAAATTTCAGCAATGTCAATTTCCCCAAAAAAGATTTGAAATAGAAAATAGCCGAAAATTTTGTAATTCCCCAAACGCAAAATTTCTGATTAATAAGTTTCCCGACAGTTTATAATACTACCGAACTGGAAAATTCCTGAATAATAAAATTCTTGCTAATTTATAATATTACCGAATTTAAAAATTCCCGAAAAATAAAATTCCCGAATCATTTATAATATTACCGAATTTGAAAATTCCCGTATAATAAAATTGCCGAAATATAAAAATCCCGAATTGAAAAATTTCCGCTAATTTAAAATATTACTACATTCAAAAATTCCCGAAAAATGACATTCCCGAAACTGTAAAATTCCCAAATTGGAAAATTCATGAATAATAAAATTCCAGAAATGGAAAAATCCCGATTAATAGAATTCCCGAATTATGAAATTCACCAACCATAAAATTCTCGAACTGGAAAAATTCTTGAATTGGAAAATTCCCAAATAATAAAATTCCTGAATGATTTATAATATTACCGAATTTGAACATTCCCAAATAATAAAATTACCGAAATTCTAAAATTTCCTAAAGTATAAAATTCCCGAAATGGAAAATTCTCGATTAACCAAATTCCTGAAATTATAAAATTGTTGAAATATAAAAATTCCGAACGGGAAAATTCCCTAATAATAAAATTTCCGACATATTATAATATTGCCGAAATCGAAAATTCTCGAAGAATAAAATTCCAGACACTGTAAAATTCCCGAATAATAAAATTTCCGAAACATAAAATTCTCGAATTTGGAAATTCCTAAATAATAAAATTCCTGAAATTCTAAAATTACCGACTTATAAAAATCCACAATTGGAAAATTCCTGCCAGTTTATAATATTACCGAATTCAAAAATTTCCCAAAAATAAAATTCCCGAAACTGTAAAATTACCGAAATATAAAATTCCAGAAAAGTGAAAATTCCTGAAATAATCAAATTGCCGAAATACAAAAATTCCGAACCGGAAAATTCCCTAATGATTTAATTCCCGACATTTTATAATATTACCGAAATCGAAAATTTCCGAAAAATCAAATTCCAGACAATAAAATTCCGGAATAATAAAATTTCCGAAACATAATATTCTCGAATTGGAAAATTGTCAAATAATAAAATTCCCGAATCATCTATAATATTATCGAATTTGAAAATTCCCGTATAATAAAATTGCCGAAATTATGTAATTTTCGAAATATAACAATCCCGAATTGAAAAATTTCCGCCAGTTTAAAATATTACCAAATTCAAAAATTCCCGAAATTGTAAAATTCCCGAATTGGAAAATTCATGAATAATAAAACTCCAGAAATTGAAAAATCCCGATTAATAAAATTCCCGAATTATAAAATTCACCAACCATAAAATTCTCGAACTGGAAAAATTCTTGAATTGGAAAATCCCCAAATAATACAATTCCTGAATCATTTATAATATTACCGAATTTGAAAATTCCCTAATAATAAAATTCCCGATATTTTATAATATTACCGAAATCAAAAATTCCCGAAAAATAAAATTCCCGACACTCTAAAATTCCCGAATTGAAAAATTCATGAATAATAAAATTTCACAAATAATAAAATTCCTGAAATATAAAAATCCCGAATTGGAACATTCGTGCCAGTTTATAATATTGCGTAATTCAAAAATTCCCGAAATGATAAAATTGACGAAATATAAAAATCCCAAATTCGAAAATAATCTTATAATAAAACTCCCGAAATTTTATAATATTACCGAATTCGGAAATTCCTGAAAAATAAAATTCCAGGCGCTGTAAAATTCCAAAAATGGAAAATTCCTTAATAATAAAATTCCCGAAATTTTATAATATTACCGAAATCGAAATTTCAGAAAAATGAAATTCCAGGAGCTGTAATATTTTAAAAATGGAAAATTCCTGAATAAGAAAATTCCCGAAATAATAAATTCAATCAATTCAATCAATCAATATGAAAATTCCGAACCGGAAAATTCTCTAATAATAAAATTCCCGACATTTTATAATATTACCGAAATCGAAATTTCCGAAAAATAAAATTCCAGACACTGTAAAATACCGGAATAATAAAATTTCCGAAAGATAAAATTCTCGAATTGGAAAATTCCCAAATAATAAAATTCCCGATATTTTATAATATTACCGAAATCGAAAATTCCCGAAAAATAAAATTCCAGACACTGTAAAATTCCCGAATAATAAAATTCCCGAATCATTTATAATATTACCGAATTTGAAAAATCCCAAATAATAAAATTCCCGAATCATTTATAATATTAGCAAATTTGAAAGTTACCGAATTTTAAAATTCCCAAATAATAAAATTCCCGAAATTCTAAAATTGTCGGAATATAAAAATCCTGGATTGGAAAATTCCCGCCAGTGTATAATATTACCGAAATAAAAAATTCCCGAAAAATAAAATTCCCAAAATTCTAAAATTCCCGAAATATAAAAATCCCGGACTGGAAAATTCCCGCCAGTTTATAATATTACCGAATTCAGAAATTCCCGAAAAATAAAATTCCCGAATTAAAAAATTCATGAATAACACAATTTTCGAAATTATAAAATTGATGAAATATAAAAATCCCAAATTAAAAAATTATCGAATAATAAAACTCTCGAACTTTTATAATATTACCGAATTCGAAAATTCCCGAAAAATAAAATTCCAGACACTGTAAAATTCCCGAAATGGAAAATTCCCGATTAACAAAATTCCTAAAACTATAAAATTGTCGAAATATAAAAATTCCAAATTGGAAAATTCCCGAATAATAAAATTCATGCCAGTTATTAATATTACCGAATTCATAAATTCCCGAAAAATAAAATTCCCGACACTGTAAAGTTCTCGAGCTGGAAAATTCATGAATAATAAAATTCCCAAAGTGGAAAATTCCTGCATAATAAAATTACCGAAATATAAAAATGGGACGACCAAAAAATAAAATTCCCTAAACTGTAAAATTCTGAAATTTGAAAATTCGGAAATAATATAAACTCCCGGGACTTTTATTCTTTAAGAATTATTCCATTTAGAAATTAGAAATTCTCGGCAATTTTAAATGTTTCGGGAATTTTTCATTTTGAAAATTACCTTTTCCGAGGATTTTCTTTTTCGGGATTTCTCAGTCGTCCCGGCTAAGATCGATCTTTGCATCTTCAATAAATATGACTTTTTTTCTAAGATCGAAGGCAAACACGTTTGAAAAATATAATTTTTTACTGAATAATCGGTCAATTTTGCTTATCAGATTGTATAATCAGATCGCTTTGAATAGGAAGCTCGTAATTAATTCTGCAATTAATAAATATGAGAGAGATGTAACATGTAAAATGTAAATGAAAATAAGTCACTCGTTTTTCCAATTTATGATTTTGCTTGAAACGATTAATTCTCGATGCTATATTGATTTGATTTTTTATCGAGATTTTTTCTTCCTTTATCTGATGTAAATCACTATGATGGAATAAAATCGAGGAACTGTCTTCTCTACGCAAATTCATGAAAAAGCAGAGTCAGCAGAATGCGATTTAAATACAAAGATCGAGGCTAAGCGAGATATGAGCCCGGAGCAATATCCCGTGAACTTTTGAATACGGATGAGCACTGGGAAATTTACAAATGGGACGCATGAATATCTTCAATTCATTCATATTTCAAGTATTTTTTTAGTTTCAACTATAATTTTCATAGAAGTAATTTATAAAAAGTCTATTACTTTTGTAGAAACGAAAAAAAAAATCTGCCTCGGCCAGGATTTGAACCCGGAACGCTACTCTAAAGGAGTAGAGCGTTGACCGGGGAGCCACCGGGGCTCCAGCAGATAATAGCATACAATATAATAAGGATACACGCAGGAAAAACAATTGTCTTGGATTACAAAAACTATTTCTTTAAAATATATTTTTTCATTTATAAAAAGTAATTTATAAAAAGACTATTATTTTTGGAGAAAAAAAAATTTGCATCAACCCGGATTTGAGCCGGGAACGCCGCTATACAGGAGTGGAGCGTTGACCAATTATGCCACCGGGGCTCTAGCTGATAATAACATAATACAATAAGAATAAAGTCAGAAAAGAATATTGTCTTGGATTAAAGAAACTATTTTTTAGGATATATTTTTTCATTTATAAAAAGTAATTTATAAAAAGCCTATTATTTTTTGAGAATCAAAAAAAACCTGCATTAGCCCGGATTTGAACCGGGAACGCCACTATACAGGGGTGGAGCGTTGACCAATTACGCCACCGGGGCTCCAGCAGATAAGATAATACAATATAATAAGGATACACGCAGGGAAAAAATTGTCTTGGATTAAAAAAACTATTTCTTCCACATATATATTTTCATTTATAAAAAGTAATTTATAAAAAATCTGTTGTTTTTGGAGAAAAAATATCTGCCTCGGCCCGGATTTGAACCCGAAACGCTACTCTACAGGAGTAGAGCGTTGACCAATTACGCCGCCGGGACTCCAGCAGATAATAACCTACAATATAATAAGGATACACGCAAGAAAAATATTGTCCAGGATTCAAAAACTATTTCTTTGAGATATATTTTTTCATTTATAAAAAGTAATTTATAAAAAGTCTATCATTTTTGGAGAAACAAACAAAAATCTGCATCAGCCTGGATTTGAACCCGTAACGCCACTATGCAGGAGTGGAGCGTTGACCAATTACGCCACCGGGGCTCCAGCGATAATAACATAATACAATAAGGATACACTCAGAAAAGAAAATTGTCTTGGATTAAAGAAACTATTTCTTTGAGATATATTTTTTCATTTATAAAAAGTAATTTATAAAAAGTCTGTTGTTTTTGGAGAAAAAATATCTGCATCAGGCCGGATTTGAACCGGGAACGTCACTATACAGGAGTGGAGCGTTGACCAATTATGCCACCGGGGCTCCAGCAAATAATAACGCAATATAATGAGGATACTCTCAGAAAAGAAAATTATTTTAGATTGAAAAAAACTATTTCTTTAAGATATATTTTTTTATAATTCCAAAAAAATAGCTTCAAAGTAAAGAAAATCATTTTAAATTAAAGAAAAATTTTTGTTGGTACAAAAAACCATTTCTTTGATTCAGCGGAAATTTTCTTTAATTAAAGCCACTTTTTGTTGACTACTGAGAATCCATTGGATAAATATTAATTTGTTAAAATATTTTTTTTCATTGGTGACCCGTTTTTGAAAAAAATCAACTTTTTTTTATTTATCTATATATATAATACTCGTATAAAATTATTTTAATAACAAATTTTTAAAACTTGTTTGGGAATTTTTACCACTTGAGAATTCTACTGTTAAAAATTAAAGAAATTTAAAAATCGAATTTTCAACAGTTAAAAATCGAAGATAATTAGATTTTTAACTGTTCAACATTTTTTTTTTCAATTTTCAGCAGTTGAATTTTTAATTATCTGAAATTCAACCGTTAAAAAATGAAGGAATTTAAAAATTGAATTTTCAACAGTCGAAAATTCTACTATCAAAAATTAAAGAAACTTAAAAATTGAATTTTCAACAGTTAAATTTTTAACTGTCAAAAACTCAATTGTTAAAAATTTGACAAATTTTTCTGATTAGAAATAAGGATTTCAGAACAAAATAAATTTTCTTAAATCAAAGAAACTTTTCCTTGACTGAGAGCCAGCGAATATTTTTCTTTGCTTTAAAGAAATTTTCTTTGAATCCAAGAAACCTTTTCTTCTACTGAGAGCCAACGAATATTTTATTTTACTTTGAAGAAATTTTCTATGAATTAAAGAAACTTTTTTTTTGATTGAAAATAAGGATTTCAGAACAAAATAAATTTCTTTAAATGAAAAGAAACTTTTCTTTGACTGAGAGCCAGCGAATATTTTTCTTTGCTTTAAAGAAATTTTCTTGGTTTCGAAGAAAACAACTTATTTTGTTTTTTAATATAAAGCATTTCCATGAATTCTCGCTTTCTCTCATTACTTTCACTATGTAAAATTACAAGAATAAATTTAATTTTTAATAGAAATCTATATTATCATCGGAGAAGATAACTGATCGAGAAGAGAAATCCACACATAAAAAGGAAATCTACAATATCGACCAAAGTTATATTCTCCTATACAGAAAATATTTTAACGTCATTTCAGACAAGATGTAAATGAAAATTAAAAAGTTTTCAAATTAAATTGTATTCAGAAAAAAGATCTTCTCCTTTCATTCTGCTGGGATTCGCAAACCAGGTCAACTGATTTCCGGTCAGATGCTCTAACCACATCTTCCTAAATGAAGCGTGATTCAGAAAAAATAATTCATCCTCTGAGCTCTATAGAAGTTTAGCGGTTAGAGCACCTGACCGAAAATTAGATGACCTCGTGTTCGAATCCCAACGGAGTGAAAGGAGAAGATCTTTTTTCTGAACAAAATTTAATTTAAGAAGTTTTTAATTTATATTTACATCTTGTCTGAAATGATGTTAAAATATTTTCTGTATAGGATAATATAACTTTGGTCGATCTTGTAGATTTCCATGTTATGTGTGGATTTCTCTCCTCGATCCGTTACCTTCTCCGATGATAATACACATTTCTGAAAAAAATTGATATGTAACATCTTATTAAATAAAGCGTGAATCAGAAAAAAGAATTCTTTCTCTGATCTCTCTAGTAGCTCAGTAATTAGAGCACCTGACTGGAAATCAGTTGACCCTGTGTTTGAATCCCATCGGAGTGAAAGAAGAAGATTTTTTTTCGGAATAAAATTTAATTTACAAAGTTTCTAACTTATATTTCCATCTTGTCTGAAATGATGTTAAAATATTTCCTGTATAGAAGAATATAACTTTGGTCGATATTGTAGATTTCCATGTTATGTGTGGATTTTGCTTCTTGATCCGTTACCTTCTGCGCTGATAATACAGATTTCTAATAAAAATTGATATGTAACATTTTGCTGAATAAAGCGTGATTCAGGAAAAAGAATTCTTCCTCTGAGCTGTCTAGTAGCTCAGTGGTTAGAGCACCTGGCCGAAAATCAGTTGACCTGGTGTTCGAATCCCAGCGCAGTGAAAGGAGAAGATCTTTTTCCTGAATAAAATTTAATTTAAAAAGTTTTAAATTTATATTTACATCTTGTCTGAAATGACGTTAAAATATTTTCTGTATAGGAGAATATAACTTTGGTCGATAAAGTAGATTTCCATGTTATGTGTGGATTTCTCTTCTTGATCCGTTACCTTCTCCGATGATAATACAGATTACTCATATAATGTTCAAGATCATCTGAAAGTTTCTTCATTCCTTGACTTCCCTTGAAATCGCTGAAATTTGTTGAAATTTCTTGGGATAAAATTAATTCTATTGCTAAATTTCTCTAGAAAATTTGCTCAAATTCCTTCAAATCCATTTGAATCTGTGGATATTACTCAAAATTCTTTCAAATCTGTTGATGTTGATCAAAATCGCCGTAGACACACTTTTCAAGATGAAAAGTGCGGAAATGACAAGATCAGCCTATCGCACATCAACAAATGAAAAAACATCATACGGTTTATCGAACTAGATGAACACATAACCTTCAGAACTGGAGGCGACTGTCCATATCAAAATCAGCTGGATGAGTTGCAGGGTAAGGCACATGGTACGCCTTAGGCGATGCTATTGCTCTCACAACTATAGCCGTGTGGTGGCTAAATGTTGGCATGAAGACAGGGTACCAACTGCTGGAAATTCGGCACGGAGAACCGTGCGTAGTATATCTCAGGGCCAAAAAAAAAATAATTGAGCAATGGGGAGTGCTCTAGAGGATCCTCTGAAGGTGAAGACTGGCCCAAGATCTTCTGCGTTTTTGCCAGGATGGTATATTGTTATGTCAGGTATGGGAGCTATCTGAGTCAAAAATTTATATGGGAGTCCTATTGCCAAATGTGAGGGAGATGACAGCTGTCCATGGATGACGAGCGGATGCACCGCATTCTTTTGCTGTTACCTTTCTCAAAATGACAGTCGTAAATACGACGAGGATTACGTAATGGTAGATCCGCAAAAACTAACTTGCCAGTAGACACGGAAATTGCAAGACCAAGCCGAATCAGGTGAAACAGGAGGTGGAAAACTTCTGGAAGAAAATGTGTCTACATCCGCTGCAAGTGAGGAGGTCAAGATTCTGGTCGAACACACAACTAAGTTCAAGAAAAAGGGTGGCGCTCCAAGGCCGAATCGCTCTTTTATAAATCACAGAATTTCATAGTACTGGCGGATAGAAGAAACAGCCGAACACAGGAGGAAGTGCTAAGAAGGGAGACGAGCGAATCAAAGGACCCGTAGAAGAGCTGGATTCACTCAAATAGGCAAAACATACCAAGCAGCCAAAATGACGCTGGTCAGAGTCATAAATACCAATCAAATTCGCTTCTGGAAAGACTTGTGATGGAAGTTGACAAATGACACCTGGCGCCACAAGTACAAAAATGTTATGCAAAGGTTAGGAAAACGGCACCACTAACAATAAAGAACACAGGCCCACAAAAAAATGTAGTCAGAACTTTACATGTGACAAGGCTGCTATTATGGATTTTGGGCCAGTGAATCCGAATCCTGCCTTAGAATCTTCCCTAGATCCTACAATTTTCCCCTAGCTTAGAGAAAATGTGTGAAATCTTAGATGCTTAAGGCTCCGTTGAAGTTATATTTAATTACGAGATACTTGGTGAAACAATGACGTTTCTACGTATTTGGGGTAGCTTATTTCGAATTTGACATTAGAATTTTTCTAAAGTACCTGCGAATTTCCCTAGCCTAGGAAAAAAGTGCAAATGTGCAAAACTTGAGGCTCAACGGAGATTTGTTTGTGCATGAAAAAGCTGACGTATTTCCGCATTTTCAACTGCTGATTCCATATCTGAAAGAAAAAGTTTTCTGCAGTACCTCGGATTTTCCCTAGCCTAGAGAATATTTATATTAGATTCTACGATGTTTCCTTGTTTTTTTATCGTCAAGCGTCCTCTAAAGTGGATTCTTTTCGCATCTTTTTCTTGTACTTGCAACATCTCTTTTTAACCTCCAGCAAAAATCTGCCATCATGTGTTCATCCCATCGTCGTTGATTATGCCGCTCTATTTCTTGGATGTCCTGATAAAAGCGTTCTCCTTGTTGTTCACTGTAATCACCAAGATTTTCAGGGAAGTAATCGACATGGGAGAGGAGGAAGTGCAGTTCAAGTTCATTAGGAAACCCTCTTCTTGAAATTATTTCACCATGGTTGTAACTATTTTCTTATAGTTCTCGCTTGTAACGTTGCCCAACAAATTTTCGACCACTTCCTTCAAGCTGATCCAAGAAGCTTTCTCGCTGTTATTCGTGTTGTCATTGAATTTGTCGTAGTTCAACATTTTCTGAATTTGAGGACCATCGAGGACTCCTGCCATTAACCTGGTGTCAGATATACTAGGTAATTTGTTTTCTAAGTATTTGAAACAATCACCTTCTTTGTTCAGTAATTCAACAAACTGTTTCATCAAGCCAAGTTTTATATGAAGAGGAGGAAGTAGAATTTTCTTGAAATCTACCACAGACTTTTGCAGTATATTTTCTAAACCAGGTTCAAAAGAAGTTCTTTCTGGCGAGTTTTCTTTTTTATAGTAGTTCTTGGGGTCTCTGCTCTCCCGCAAGCACAAAAAGCAGGGATATTTGGTAAAGCCTGATTGTAGCCTCAACAGTATTTTGAGATGTCCACAGAGTTTCCAGTTATGCTCCGAATACTTAATCGCAATTAAAAGTTTCTCTTTATCGATGTAGCGGTCCTTCAATATGGTAGAATGTGCTATTGGTATTAATGCAAATTTGTTTGTATTGTGGATCAAAACTGCTTTAAGACTACGCTTAGAAGAATCAATGAAAAGCCTCCACTCCTCATCTCTATAGATATTTGGTTTCAGTTCGTTCATTAATCCGTTAACATATGAAAAGTAAACCAAATCTGTGTCTCGAGAAAAGAACTTCAAGAACGCTTTTTCTCTGGTGCAATAAACAGTGGACTTAGTTCGTTACCAGGTTTCTGTTTCTCAAATCAGAAGCTAAATGTTCAGCGGCATCTTTAGGTAATCCCAAATCTCTTATAAGGTCATTTAATGATTCTTGAGTACGAAGCTTGGTTTTTTAGTTGGCTTGAAGCACAAAAGACATCTTCACTGTCATCATCAGCAGGGTTGGTTTCACCACTGTCGTCTGACCTTCCATAGCCGACAATATTTCTCTTACAAAAATAACAATCTTTTTCATCTTGAGGTTGTCTCCAAAGCGTGGGTGATGCAAATTTTTTTTTCATTTGCTGCACTGCAGGGTAGCATATTATAGCAAAGATCACATATGACATGTGGTATCCAATCACTGATTTTCGACTTTAATATGAAAGTACTCTTTATACAGTTGTTCAATAGAATTTGTTATATTTCTTTCACATTTCTGAGTGACATATTCACTGCAAATATAACAGAAAGCGTTAGCGTTTCCGCTACATTGGTGGCTACGGCCGGAATTTGCTTTGTTCTTGTGTGTTTTTGAAAATCCATACTTGATAAAAGAACCTGCACGCTAGGGACCCTGGTGAGACCGCAGGTAAGTCCGCCGTCCTGAGAGTGATAACCTTCATACCTTTCCGAGCCTAAGTATGAAGACTTTTCGACTTAGCAAAGACCATGTCAACTAGTTGTCGGACATACTACGGCACCATCCTTACACCCTAAAACCCACCTGAAGGACAGTGCGCCTCCACTGACTTCGTTAACTTGAAAAATCTGAGAACGAATCATTCTACACATCCCCTTTCGGGGCAGTTGTCATCGTCACAGTATCCGTCAAGGCAGCAGGATTTTTTACGTGCGTCAAGGATATACATGTTTTCCTATCTGAATGGGAATTAATGTGCAATCATATTTGGTACCTTGATGCCGAATTTGTTATCTTAGCTACTGAGAATACGCAAATATATCTCTTTACCTCGCGAAACTGAAACCTCTGTGGAAACTCTAGTTTTGCTCGGGTTTTCACTTTTTTCCTTAGGCTACAGAAAATATGAGGTACTGTAGATAACTTCTTCTGTCAGATATGAAAACAGCAGTTGAAAATACGGAAAGACGTCAGGTTTTTCGTGCACAAACGAAAGCTCCGTTAAGCCTCAAGTTTTGCTCATTAATGCACTTTTTCCCCTTGGCTAGGAATATTCAAAGATACTTTTTGAATATTCTGAAGTCAGACTTGAACTGAGCAACTCGATATACGTACAAACAACGTTGTTTCATTAACTTTTTCGTGGATGAATATATCTTCAACGGAGCCTGAAACTAGGGCACAAATGGCATACCCCAGAAGATCATTAGTGCCATAGCAAAGCAGTTCCCACACCTCTTATTGAACAAGTTCAACCTCTGCCAGCGACCAAGGGTTTTAGAAAATAAAATGAAAGGAGGTAAGTTTTTACCTGAGGTAGTTCTTGTTGGGGCACAGTATGTTCAATTTCCAACTCTACAAGTATAAACAAAAGGCATCCTATTCTGTACAGAGAAGCGAACGCTGGAGAACATTGTGGCGCTAATGCTACAGTTCCGAGAAAATCGGGACACCCTAGAAATGAAAACAGAAAAGTGCTACGCACCAATAAGACTAATTTATCGCAACTATATCTTGCAAGAATTAATTGTCTAACTTAAACACGTCCACGGGCACAGATGGTATTTACCCAGCAGTGCGCATGTGCAGATTGAACACGTATAAACTTCAATGCACAGGTTCCAAAGTATACCATATGTGCACGAATTCCGTATCAATAGTGACTCTTCTTGAATTTATTTTTTGGTGGTGCACCTATTTTTTCTTCCCCCCGCGAAAAATGTTGATTACATTCGTTCTTATTTTGAAAAACCAAAAAGAAAATTAGAAGAATGTATCAACTGGAATAGAATGCAGATTACTTAATACAAATTTTTATTTTCGTATAATTCAGGACAGTATAGCTAAAACGATTAATATATATATAATATTCTTATATTCACCAATAAAATTGAGTATCACCGCGTACGATAAGATAAGAGTATGAGCAATCCTCATCTTTTTCAATTTGAGCAATGACTGATAATTGTGTTAATAAAGAATTTGATTCAGAATCTAACTAATGGATATTCTAATGCTTCATTGAAGTATATAATACACATCATATAGGCTTCATGTCATATATTAGAAGCGTCTAGTTTATTCTCGTGAAATATTTACATTTCATCAGTCAGTTTCAAGGGGGAACAATGTATTTTCTAGGTTCGTTAAAGCTTGTATAATTTATTTAACGTTTTGTGTATCAGGGTAATCCGGTGCTCAAATTGTTAGTTTGTATAGTGTCTACTAGAACCGTCCATTTAAATCTTTTGAAAGCTTATACATAAGTTTTTGAGTAAATGTTGAATAAATTAGATTTTTCGTTGTAACAAAGAAGAAGATGATCCACACAGAAAAAACGTAAGTAAAATTTTGTTGCATGTAATATTTTCATCTGTTAAAGTTTCAGACACAAAAAATATATTTTTATTCGTCTGCGATGAGTGCAATTAGTTCTAAAATCAAAATGTAGTAAGTGCCATATTTTTAAAAATCTGGTCTCCTGATTCCCAGGCCGATTTCATTCAGAATTTCATGTTTTTCACACTGTTGTCAACTACATAAGAGACGACGCTTTTTCATGGAAAAATGATTTCCAGACAGTTTAATAACACGAAATTATCTCAGTCAGAATTAACTCGTCCTGGTTATTTCCAATGTAGTAATTCTAATTGCTCTGGCCACCAAAGAGAGTAGTTTCTTAAAAGGATTTTTGAGGCAATACGCTACAATCAATGTAAATAATTTAATTTTAGAGATTAGATATGAAAAATGGTTTTATATTGTAGTTCCATATCATTTGTAAGTGAAAAGATCTTATTGATTGTCAAATTATAAATGAAGGGTTGCAGTACAGAATTAGATAAACCTTTGATGAGAGACTACTTTGAATTCCCTTATAATGTCTCAATACCTCTGCTTATTTTCCATCTCCTTAAATCCGAAGTAGCTGTCAGTCGGAGTCGAGAATTGGATAATGAACATAATTCGTTTTTCAAAGTCAAGGAGAACGATAACAGGCATCAATTGTGAATGGACAGTATTGGACCTCTAGTAGGCTGATCTATTAACAGTTCCTTTGAAAATCATAAAATCATTGAATGTTAAAAAATAAATCTGAATTTCTGAAGGTTTTTAAATTATTTCGCGAATGCGCTCTCGCAAATGAAGAAAGTGCCAAAAGGCATCAACGTTCAAGTGCTCGCCGAATTGCAGACTCAAGACGAAGAAATAGAGACCTAAATCCAGGCCGAATCATCCTTGAAACTGAACCAGGTGCCTATGTCTGCTACAATTGTGAAGTTTTTTTTGTTCATTTTCCGTGAAGTATCTTCAAGTGTAGCACGTCCTTTTGTCACAAAGCCCTCTTGCAAAGTATATTTTGATTTGGTCAACCGCCTCTTACATCCTGCGGTCCACCCAACGATCAAACTCGCAACTTAACGTTACGTGTTGCCGTCTTTTAGAGCGAATTGTAGAAAATGGGCACGTGTTTGTATGGACTGTCAACGTGCAAAGATTTCACGCTACGTTTCGTCACCAATTGGGTCATTCATTTCACCATCTTCCAGATTCGAGCATGTCCACATCGACATACTGGATCCTCTACTTAGTTCTTTGGAATTCACTCACCTCCTCAGCTGTGCGTATCGCTTTCATCATTGGCCGGACTCGTGGAAAGACTTCACAGGCAAATGAAAGAAGCCATTCTTTGGCACGCCACAGAGAGATGAACCGAATTTTTGCCTTTTATCATGATGTGAATTCGGTCAACTCGGCAAAAGGACCCAGAAGCCACACTGAAGACCTCGTATTTGAATAATCCTTGCGACTTCCTGGAGGAATTCTCGCTTCCTGAAAATCAACCGAGGACAGAGAACCATCTTTAGATTGCGCTAAAAAGCTTGGACAAAATTTCCAGCAATTAAGGTAAGTGGAATACGTCATGGGAACAAAACACCTTTTGTTTTCATGGAACTATTCACAAATCTGTTTGGCTTAAAATTGACACGACAAGAATATCTTTGCAGCAAACCTATAAAAAACCTTATGAGGTCATAGAGAGATTATTTATCTCTTGATGACCGGTCTCTATCGACTGCCTCAAAGCGACCTGAACCTTAGCTGATGAATGAAAATCTTTGTTGTTTTTGCAGTTTTCAATATTTTTCAAACCATTACATTTTTTTTTTTGTCACTTTCTTCAAGTTCTGTTGAAGGGAGTGCAAGAGATCTATATATGGCTTATCAGGTGAGTTATCATGGAGGGCGATTGAGCAGATGATCCCTTCTAGTAAAAGGATGATTCGACCAGATTTATCCCAGCAACGGAGGAGGGTCTTCAAGAAACAGGATGACGACTGAGGCTTCATCAATTGAAGGCCAGATGAATACGGGGGTCTAACTCCAGGAAGTTAAATAGATTCATGATTTTATTTTGTTACATTTCAATTCAGAACACCAATTTATGCTAGACACATATTCCTAATATTGTGCACAGCAATTATTACAATCAATAATTTCACCGACTCGACTTTACACAAATAAGAAAATTCAACTGGTTGACTTAGGACAAATTTTACAGATTGATTTCAGTCGCGGATTAAATCTTATTGTCTAACTTGGCCGACATTGACAAATGCGGGTCTTCTAAACTCGTACATCGACGGGCAAAGAAACAGACTGAGAGAGCCTTCGGCGGATAATGGACAAACAGAAACTAAACTTAATCATTCCTGTAGGGTTTATATATGGCACAGATTTTATGCGAATCCTAAAAATCGATAAAGGTAGCAAATTCGTACCCCACTTCTGGCTACATTGAATAGTCGCCATTTTGGGTTTCCCCTTTCAACTTCACGCAATTAGGGCCAGCATGATTGACAACCTTCCCTCGACCCCGTGCGTGGAGAAACTGCGCAGGCCAGCAGTTCTAGAAAGGCCGGAACCGGGGGACAGAAACCGAGAGTTTAATATAATGACACATTACATTGCTAATTTTTAAGTGCACTATCGTCGAAAATTGTGCGCACAACTATTGTGGGCGCTATTAAAAATTACTGCTAACTTCAAACCACCACATTTCGGTGAAAAAAAGAGATAGGGCATATAAGAAAAAACAGTAGACAAACTCATGAAATTCCACGTCTAGTGACATCCAACAAATATTTTGTTGATCTTCTGAAAATAATACATCACGCGAGAAGTTTGAGAACAAAATTCAAGATTTCCTCAGATTTTCTACCTCAACTTCAACTTTTAGCACGAGCTGAGAAAATTTGTTCAAAAAGCTCCAAATTATACGACATTGAACCTGATATCCTATCTTCAATTTAAGCTAAGAAAACTTGAATAATCTTCATGGGTATCCGAAATCATGGGGTGTAACAAAGGTACTATGATTGTTCTGAGTTTGTTTTTATTATTTATTTTTGACTAAATCGACTCCAGAGTAAAAACACTTCGAATAAATAAAAAAGCAGCACATTTTACAAATTTGTAAATTTTCCATCACATTAGGTCCAGCAGATTTGTAATTTCTTCTCTCTACATCTCATCAAGTTTATCACAAATGCAAACAATGCTTTCCTTTGGATTTGTTTGATCTGAAAACTGTGAATTTATATGTTTTATCATTCATTATGTTAACATTTATAATTACTATTTCAAACTATCATCATATTATGTTTTTAATTTTTTAGACGCAACGTTCGACATAATTTTCCTAAATCCGGAAATGTCAAACCAAAACCAACTTATAATCAACCAAACAGTTGCAGGTTCCCCTATCAAGTTTTCAAATTTCAATGTGAATGTAGACGGTCATGACTTCATAAAAAAAAATTTGTCCGTAAAAAGTCATGAACTTGAAGCTAGGTCACGGATACAAAAGAAAAAAGATAAGAAATTAAATCTTGTTTCTAAAAATTTCTAAAAAGAAAATGAAAGTGCGTAAGCACGTGCAGCTATCGAGGTCAAGCAATCTAAGCCTCATAAAACTTTAAGTCACTTATCAAACGAACTTGAACTGGCAGCCATGTGCAGGCGACCTAGATCTTAAGTGACACCACGAATAAAAGAACATTATTATGATTCTAAAGGCGCTAAAATTGTCGCAAATAATTGTAAATGAAGGTTGGCTATCGCGTCGATTAATTTAAACTCGTTTTAATTTTGCCAAAGATTTGATTCAAACAATTTCTTAATAAGATGATTTATTGATAATTTCTCTACTTACTGTGACGACCGCATATGTTGGAGCAACATTGCGTTTTTCGCTCGCAAGGTGCATCATTGTCTAGTTTACCCGGCTTACAGTGCCAGCGGCTTTCGCCTCCACCAAGAAGACCCCAACACAAGAGCGCTACGAAGGCGATAATTTCAAGCTTCATTTTGATCGAAAAATGACTATACGTTTTTTGCTTCGGCTGCCTCTAATATACTATGCAAAGCCGGACATATGACCAGAAATAGACAAATGTTATCAGGGAAAAGCGAACTCGAGTAAGCTTCTCTCACTGTAACAAAAAGAATCATTTCAAGGCTAGTTTTCGATATTGAAACAGTCCTCCAAAAATATAGTCTCGGGTGGCTCTATTCTAATGCCACTTTATTTTGATGCCACTAAACGACGTTGTAGTACAACTTTTTCGGATCGAAAGAGGACCGGAGTGAGAATCAAATTTGTTCCGTTTCAAATGTTTTATGTTTCTTTTAAGCATGAAGTTGCAAGCAATTAAAAGAATACTCATGTGCATTATTTTAGTTCGCTTGTACATAACACTTTTCAATCTAAAGTTAACAAAGTAAAATAGTACGAACGATGGCTTCGAATCAAGACGATTTCTTATTATAACAGGACGCTAAAAAAATGATGCTCAATTAAAATGGAACGGAACGCGAGCGACACATAAAAATAAACAGTTGGCAATAAATGCGCGCGCATAGCGTCCACGCTACTGCCATGTCAAGTCTACGTCAAGTCAATGCTTCGTCAGTTTCTCAAGTCCTATTGTGGATTCTCCTTGAGAAGGAATGACCGCATTGTAAAAACTAGAATTCGACTTAGAACCTAATTCGGTGTTAAAACAGTGCACGCAACGAAGCAATTGCACTTCAGTTTGATCCGCCAATCTAATAAAATAAGGTCAATTTGTGGATTGAAATAGGCTAGAAATGAGAATCATCTATCGACAGCTAAATCTGATAAAACAAATTCTAAACTGTCAAGTTTAGAAACAAACGTAACTTCGAAATGACATGGCATTGTCATGCGCCCTCCAACTGTTAGATCTTTTTGACTTTTAAATTCACTTAATATTTAAATTTTCAGTCAATGTCAACTTCATCATACGTCGATTTTTAAGATCCTATTAAGGACTACCTTTGGAAAAGAAATTTTGAATTAGGGACATGTCCAAAATATAATCAGGATACGTTTGAAAATGGTATAACCCTCAAATCAACTGGTTTGTATAATTTTTAAACAATATTTCCATGCATTCAAAATCTCGCAAGTTTATTTTTCAATCTATATTTACTTGTCCAGAAAATTTGCATGCTCCTCGAATAATCCCTTTATGGGCGTTCTAATATGATCTCACAAATAGTCTATTTTATCACCAGCTCCTGTCTTGCTTAGTTTGCTAACTTGAGATTGATAAATGATCCGAAATAGCGAACTAAATTGATTCACAGGGTGAATTGTTTCAATTGTTCCAAACTTAAATTTTATTTAAAAAAATAGATAAAAAGGCCAGGAATCGGAACGTTTCAGGTAAGACCAGTCCGGGTGCAAACTGAAAACTTATAATTCTTAAGGGTGCGGGTCCGAATACGGATCCTTCAATTTCTATCGGGTCCTGATCGATGCCTGGACTCTACTAGTTCTTAAGGGTTCGAGTCCACAACCGTGCCTTTTAAATGCTTGAGGGCCCGTGTCCGGACGCAAACACGAACTATTAATTCAAGTTATTTGAGTAAATCGAAGAATTCAAATTATTTGACTAAATCCAAGAATTCAAGTATTTCGAATAAATCGAAGAATTCAAGTAAATCGAAAAATTCTAATCATTCGAAAAATTCAAATAATTCCAGTAATTCAAGTAATTTAAAGAATTCGAGTAATTCTCTGAACACCCAGAATTCTTCAAATTCAAGTAACCCGAAGAATTGAATAAAGTCCAAGAATTTGAAATATTCAAGTAAATCGTGGGATTGAAGTAGTTGGAATTAACCGAGGAATTCAAGGAATTCCACGAAGTCAAGCAATTTAAAGAATTATAGCACTTCGATGAATTTAAGTAATTCCAATAATTCAATTATTCGACTAAATTGAGAATTCAAGTAACTTGACTAAATCGATGAATTCAAGTAATTCGAAGAATTCGAGAAGCGCTCTGAATTCAAATAATTTGAACAATTCAAGTAATTCTTGAAATTCAAGTTATTCGAAGGATTTGAGTCATACCCTAAATTCAAACAATTCTAAGAATTCAAATAATTCGAAGAATTGGAGTTATTCCCTGAATTAAAAAAAAAACTATGAATTCAAGGAAGTCTGAATTTAAGGAATTCTCGAAATTCAAGAAATTCGCGGAATTCCCTCAATGCAGAGAATTCTTTGAATTCGAGGAATTTTTTCAATGCAAGGAATTGTCTGAATTCAAGGAATTCTCTGAATTCAAGGAATCCTCTAAATTCAAGGAATTCTTTGAATTCAAGGAATTCCCTGAATTCAAGACATTCTCTGAATTCAAGAAATTCTCTAAATTCAAGGAATTCTCTAAATTCAAGGAATTCTCTGAATTTAAGGAATTCTTTGAATTCGAAGAATTCTCTGACTTCAAGTAATCTCTGAATTTAAGGAATTCTCTAAATTCAAGGAATGCTCTGAATTCGAGGAATTCTCTGAATTCAAGTTATTTAAGTAAATCGAATATTTCAAGACATTCGAGAAATTAAAGTAATTCCCTGAATTCCATTAATTAGAAGAATTTCAATAATTAAAGAAAATCATTGAATACAAAGAATTAAAAGATGTCAGATAATCGTTGATATTTCGATTACTTGAGTTTTCTAAATTACCTAAATTGAGAGAATTCCTTAAATTTAGAAAATTCCTCAAATTCAGAGAATTCCTTGAATTTAGAGAATTCCTTAAATTCAGAAATTTCCTTGACTTCAGGAAATTTCTTGAATTCAAAGAATACTTTGATTTTAGAGAATTACATGAATTCGAAGGAATCCTGGAATTCAAAGAATTCCTTGACTTTGAATTCCTTGAATTTAGAGAATTTCTTGAATTGAGAGAATTCCTTCAATTTAGAGAATTCCTGGAATTTAGAGAATTCCTTGAATTCAGAGAACTCCTTGCATTGACAGAATTCTTTGGATTCAGAGAATTCCTTACATTGAGAGAATTCCTTGAATTCCTTGAATTTAGAGAATTCCTCAAATTCAGAGAATTTCTTCAATTGAGAGAACTTCTTGAATTCAGGGAATGACTTTAATTCTTCGAATTATTTGAATTTTTCGATTTGTTTGAATTCAGAGAATTACTTAAATACTGCGAATTACTCACATTTCTCAAATTCTTTGAATTACTTGAATCCTTCAAATAACTTGAATTTAGAGAATTCCTTGAATTCAGAGATTTCCTTGACTCCAAGGAATTTCTTGAATTCAGCGAATGCTTTGATTTCAGAGAATTCCTTGAATTTAAACAAATCCTTAAATTCAAAGAATTCCTTGACTTCAAAGAATTCCTTGAATTGAGAGAATTTCTTGAATTTATAGAATTCTTGGAATTTAGAGAATTCCTTGAATTAGTGAATTCCTGGAATTTAGAGAATTCCTTGAATTCAGAGAACTCGTTGCATTGAGAGAATTCCTTGGATTCAGAGAATTCCTTACATTGAGAGAATTTCTCGAACTCCTTGAATTTAGAGAATTTCTTAAATTCCGAGAATTCCTTTAATTGAGTGAATTCCTTGAATTCAGGAAATGACAACAATTCTTCGAATTATTTGAATTCTTCGAATTGTTAGAATTCTTCGAATTGTTAGAATCCAGCGAATTACTTAAATACTGCGAATTACTCGCATTTCTCGAATTCTTTGAATTACTTGAATCCTTCAAATAACTTGAATTTAGAGAATTACTTAAATTATTTAAATAATTTGAATTCAGAGCGCTTTAATTCTTCGAATTACTTGAATTCGTCGATTTAGTCAAGTTACTTGAATTCTCAATTTATTCAAATAATTAAATTCTTGGAATTACTTAAATTCATCAAATTACTATAATTCTTCCAATTACTTGAGTTCACGGAATTCCTGGAGGTTCTTCGGTTTACACCAATTACCAGAATTACACGACTCACTCAAATATTTTAAATTCTTGGACTTCTTAAATCTTCGAATTACTTGAATTTAGAGAATTCCTTGTGTTCAGAGAATTACTCGAATTCTTGAAATTGCTTGAATTCTTGGAGTCATTCGAATTATTTAAATTCTTCGAATTATTAGAATTTCTCAATGTACTCTAATTCCACGATTTACTTGAATTTTTCAATTTATTTAAATTCTTTGAATTAGTTACATTCTTCGACTCAATGGAATTACTTCAATTCTTCCATTTAGTCAAATTCTTCGAATTTCTTGAATTCTTCGATTCACTGGAATCACTTGAATTCTTCAAATTAATCGAATTACTTGAATTCTTTGAATAACTTGAATTACTTAAACCTATGGTAATGCATAATATTCGAAAAAACGGTTTTTTATAGTTCAATTTTTTCACCAACATAATTCAAAATTGATTTGGAATTATTGTTAAAAATTTGCCTTTTTTGTTGAATTCCACTGTTTATTATTAAAAATTAGAAATAATTTTTGTTTCAAAATTCAACCTGTTGGTTGAAAGTTAATTCTTTTAAATTGGAAACTACACACTTAAATTAACTTTGCATGAGGCTGGTAAAGGGATAGGGTGCGATATAATTTCCTCCTTTGCTTTTTCAGCTCGAAAAATTACCATTTTAAATACAAGATTTGGTTTATCTGATTTGTCATCATATTTAGAAAATTTGTTGTATTATTTTGTAATTGTGCATTTTTTGTAAATTTCTATTCCTAAATTGATCAAAATGAAAACTTCATAAATTGGAGACACTCGAGATAGAATTTGCAGCTCGTTTAATTTTTATTTCGAGCAGGACTATTTAAAAAAATGTCTCCAAAACGTCCCACTTTTTTTTTTAATTTTGAGCAGGACTTATCTAGGACAGAAGTACTAGAACAATTCTATTTATTTATTTATTTTCTAAGAGTTTTAAGTACTTTTGTCCAAAAAATGTCCTAGTAAGAAAAGGAGTATAACTTCCGGTACCTTTCTTCTGATAACGTTCTGCTAACAAACATTAGCTGAGGCTTTTCCAGTCACTTTGTCATAAAAAAAGTCCTTGTGAAACGGGTCATATGTACAACTTTGTTGGTACTTTATTCCTATTCTAGCATTAGTTTTCTGGACATTAATTCTATCAGCACGTGTACAATCATCGTGAAAATGAAATGGAACTTTTCTCAGTCGGTTAGCCACTGATACTGATGTAGTACATAAATTACTCAGATCATCTGATGCACGCGTCATCTCTAAGAGGAAGCTGAAGACATATAGATGGTGATTTTCATCCTGAAACTCTCTAGCTCATGATTGAAGAATTAATCGTTTCTTAAATAAAGACTGGAATCATAAAATGTCCATAATTGAAGTTTGTTCGAATGATTCGTTCATAAAAATGTTGAATGATATTTTGAGTGGAAAGATATTCATGAGCATCACAGGCAATGATACTTGAAGAAAATCAGAAGAAAATTCGGTTCGTTTCTGCCTGAAAATGTTCAAATCATGCATTTGTTTATAATAATTGTTGATAAATTTAGCAAATTATATCAGATGACAAAACTACATCAATGTGCATCGCAGGCAATGAGGGCAACCAAGTTCGAGCCGTTCCCACCATGGGGCGCTCTGGTCAATCATAGGCATCGTAGAGAATCTACATAAGAACAACATAACCTGAAACTTCAGGTTCAGGTCAGCTCTGAAGAAGTGAACTGCAATGTAATAAATCTATCATCAAAGAACTCTACGAGGAGAGTTTTCTTACTAAAACTAACACTTTTAATAAGCTCAGGCTTCTCTTGAAATTAGGAATACAACATACCAAATTTGTCGTGCAGACTACCTCCAAAAAATTATTAAAACTTAACCTATTCCTATCAAACACTCTCAGATTTGACATTTAGTCTACATTGGACAGCATCTCATTTGACCAATGCCAACTGATTAAAGATCTTTCTACTCGAAAACAAGAAATAAAATTTGACAAATTACTTCCAGTAAGGCACGCGCCATTAACTAGCACAGTAAAAAACATCTCTAACCATCCTCTCAGCAATAAAAGTATTTCAGCCTTATCTGAAGGACACGATTTTGCAGTAGCTCCCTGCAAACTCACGAAAGAAGAAATCATCAGTAATTTGGAATCCACAATATATAGCCTTACACCAGAAAAAGTCAATGACATCCGGCGTAGGACGGACAACATCTTACGCCAAGCCCAACTTCCCTCCGCTAACTTAACAAAACAAGAAAAAGCAGCAAGTAAGGAACTCAACCAGAATGAAGATATCATAATATTACCCGCAGGCGAAGGCAACACAACAGTGATAATGAATAGAGAGGACTATAACCACAAAATCATGGACCTTCTAACTAACGATACATATGAAAAACTTGAAAAAAGACCCCACAAAAACAATAGTCACCGCAACAAAAACCCTCCTAAAAGACTCTACACTTGACATTTAAACAAAAGCTACATTAATACTTACTAATTCCACGTCTCCAAGACTTTACGGACCTTACGAACTTACAACCTAGCACGCTTTCTCACCGAAGAACTGAATCCTTTTACAGGAAACTCTATCACGCACGTCCAAAACACTTTTGACTTCATCAGAAAGATACAACAGATCCACATTCAACCCCAAGACATCTTAGTGAGTTTCGACGTAGAATCTGACGTGGCCATGAATGGGATTTACCGCGGTCCTACTGGGAGCCGATGTCATTTTTTTTTTAGATGACAGTTACTCCCGGTGGGACCCTGCGGTGGTTGTTAACCTTTAGTTTTTATTTATATATGCAGTTGAAAAATTAATTTTCACTAAAAAAACAACAAATTTTAAAGAAAATAGTTAAGTTTTCATCTCAAAAAGATACCTTCTGAACCAGAAATAGAAAAATAAAATTTTCAGTTAAAATATGTCAACTTAGAACCAAAAAAGGAATTTTCAATACAATGGCTACATTTTTAATCAATGGGGTAAATCTTCAACATCAAAAAATGAATTCTCAACAAAGTGTAGAAGTTGATATTTCTACAAGAAAATATTTTAATTTTCAATCAGAAACTGTTGAATTGAAACAACAGTTACGAATTTTCCACAAACCTTTCGAATTCACAATACAAACAGATTAATTTTCAAACAAAAAAAAAAATTGTTTCAACAAGAATTGAATTTGCCACGTGAAAGATTATTTGAGTGAATAAAGAAAAAAAATTTCGTGCGAAACGTTGCATTTTCTTGCCACAAAACCCAATTTTCCACTAAAAACTTCAGTTTGCAACCAAAAAATATAATTTTTTAACAAAAAAAGGTAATTGTTGTATATTTTGAGTTAAAAAATTAATTTAAAGAAAAAGAAACGAATTTTCATAAAAATACCTGATTTTTTTAATAAAGCAAATGAATTTTTCACCAAAAAGAACGACAACTTAAATTAAACTTTAAAAAGTAAATTTTTACCTGAAAATGAAACAGTTAGGTTTTCACTAAAAAAGGAGTTTAACGAAAGAAAATTAATTTTCAACAAAATAGTCATATTTTCAATTAAAGAAATGAATTTTTAATCAAAAAGATTAATTTTCAACATATTAATGTTGTACCAAAAAGATTAATTCTCAACAAATTAATTTTGTACAAAAAAAAGATGAATTTCAACCAAAAAGATCAATTTTCAACCACAAAATAGGGAATTTAAGAAAATACAAAAAAGGGATCTAGAACTAAACTGATGAATCAACAAAAAAAAATTTCTAACTAATAAAGTTTATTTTTTAAGAAAAAATTGGATCCTCAGGCGGAAATATTACATATAATTTAAATATAGTGTGAAGTATTCTATATATTATTCATTTGTTTCATACATTTTTTATATAAAACAAATGAATATTATATATAATACTTTACACTATATGTAAACTATATAAAATATTTTTGCGCCTGGGATATATATATATTGGCAGTTGAAACATTAATTTTCAAAACAAAACAAAATTTCATCAAAATAGTGCATAGTTCATTCAATAGTTCATTCAGCCACAGAAATGAATTTGTACAAAAATGATGATCCTTTGACGAAAAAAATTAATTTTCAACAAAATAGTTCATTCTCCAGCCACAAAAATGAAATTTTCAATAAAATTTTTCTATTATACTAATTTGTTTTTAAATATTACTGAAAAGTTTCAAATAATTTAACGAGACAGAAACCAGACATATTAAAAAAACAACCCCTTCAAATTCATCGACCTGACTTCACCCCCTTCTGTGGATTCATACCATTGCATCGATCCCCTTCGGCGAAGATGGGTTTTTTACGAATATTAAGGGTTTCTCCCACCTGAGAAGGATATGCTCGTAAAAATCATAAAGAGAGTTATTATCGACCTCCCGGGAAAGATAGACGAAAGGGGATGGAATTTTTCACCCCATCTTTTTAAGCCGCTATCTGCCACCCCTCTAAGATTTCAAGGTTCGTTGAGGGGAAAAAGAAACACCTTTTAATTCCCCTTGTGAGACGTGTATATTTTATCCCCAATGTCGTCGCTATCAATCCCTCTTCTTAAGTCGTTATCTTGTGCCCCACACTCCCTTTAGTTTAATTCTCTTTGAAACAGAGTTTCTCAAATCCTTTTAAAGTCTTGCAACTTCGCGAGAATTCTATTAAAGTCTTTCAGTCTTCTTCTTTATCATTTTAATTTAAAAATGACAAATAGACCATATTTAATGCACTTTATTGCCTAATTATATCGCCAGATGTCAAGTCATTTCGAGCGTGGATAGGACTCGGATGGGTGACCATCTGCACTGTGCGACCGGGTTGTGTAGTTGCTAGATTTTAACTAATTTCGAACGGGTGCTTTGACACCGAGGATGATAGTGGTTTTCTACAGTTTTCCTCTCCGCTGGCCAAACTTCACACTTATTCTTCTATTTGCCTCTTTTCCCCTTCTTTTAAAGAATTCTGCTTTTACATCCTGTTTTCAAGAAACATTCATTTTAATCCGTTTTTCTCGTTTTTTCTTTCAAATTTGAACTGAATTAATAGAACCCATTAGGAAATACAACTATTTTTGGGTGAAAAGTCTACTATTATATTTTTTGTTCGGACTTTATTTTTTGTTCCTACTTTGTTAAAAATTTATTTTGTTGGTTTGAAAATTCATCTTTTTGGTTAAGAATTTAACTATTTCACTTTTCGAAAATTAATCTTCTTCGTCAAAAAATAATCTTCATTGGTTAAAAATGCAACTGTGTTTTTTAAATCTAGTTTGGTTCAGGATTCAATTCTTCTGTTAAAAATTCCACTTTTTTATTCATTCCCACTGTTTTTTATTTCAAATTAGAATCTTTTTTGGTAGAAGTATTAACTATTACATTTTTTTGTTCAGAATTAATCTTTTTTCATAAAAAATTCAACTACCTGATTGAAATTTGAACTATATTGTTAAAAATTAATTTTGTTCTGGTTGGAGATTCATCATCCAAGTTGAAAATTCATATGTTTTAATTTAAAATTGAACTGTTTTGTAGAAAATTTCTTTTTGGCTTGACAATTCAACTATTTGGTGAAAAATTATGAAATTTTTATAAAAATTTACCTATTTGGAAACAAATTAAACTAATTTGTATAAAATTAACTTCTTTGTTGGAGAATTATAATCTCGGGTTGAAAATTCAACTTTTTTGTAGATAATTCATATTTTCCTCTTCAAAATTCAACAACTTTGTTGAGCATCGATGTATTTGGTTGAAAATTCACCTTTTTGGCAGAACATCAATCTTCCTGGTAGAAAAATCTATCTTTTTGGTTGAAAATTTAACTTTTGTGCAGAAAATTCACCGTTTTGGTTGAGAATTCAACTATTTTGTTAATAACTTATTTATTTGGTTTGAAAATTTATCTGTTTGGTTAAGAATTTAACTATGCCATTATGAGAAAATTAATATTCTTGTTTAAAAAATAATCTTCCTTGGTTAAAAATATTACTGTTTTCTTTTTTTAATTCTAGTTTGGTTCAGGATTCAATTCTTCTGTGAATAATTCAACTTTTCTGGTTCAATTCAACTGCTGCTTATTTCAAATTAGAATCTTTTTTGGTAGAAGTATTACCTACTACATTTTTGTTCAGAAATTATCTTTTTTTATTGAAAATTGAACTACCTGATTGAAATTTGAACTATTTTGCTCAAAATTAATTTTGTTCTGTTGGAAGATTCATTATTCAAATTGAAAATTCATATGTTCGAATTTAAAATTGAACTGCTTTGTAGAAAATTTCTTTTTGGCTTGAAAATTCAGCAATTTGCTTGAAAATCAATTTTTTCTATGAAAATTCATATTTTTGGTTGAAAATTCAAATAATTGGTAAAAAATGATGATATTTTCATGAAAATTGACCTATTTGGAAGAAAATCAAACTCATTTGTATAAAATTAACTTTTTTGTTGAAGAATTATATTCTCGGGTTGAAAATGCAACTGTTTCGTAAATAATTCATCTTTTCTTTTTCAAAATTCAACAGCTTTATTGAACATTGATGTATTTGGTTGAAAATTCACCTTTTTGGCAGAACATCAACCTTTCTAGTAGAAAAATCTATTTTTTTGGTTGAAAATTTAACTTTTGTGTTGAAAATTCATCGTTTTGGCCGAGAATTCAACTATTTTGTTAAAAATTTATTTTTTTGGTTTGAAAATTCATCCTTATGGTTAAGAAGTTAACTATCCCATTCTTAGAAAATTAATCTTCTTGGGTAAAAAATCATCTTTACTGGTTAAAAATGTAACTTTTTTTTTTAAATCTAGTTTGGTTCAGGATTCATTTCTTCTGTGAATAATTCTACTTTTCAGATTCAATTAAACTGCTGTTTATTTCAAATTAGAATCTCTTTTCGTAGAAGTATTAACTATTACATTTTTTGTTCAGAATTAAATTTTTTAAAATTAAAAATTCAACTACCTGATTGAAATTTTAACTATTTGGTTAAAAATTAATTTTATTCTGGTGGAAGATTCATCATTCAAGATGAAAATTCATATGTTCAAATTTAAAATTGAAATATTTAGTAGGAAATTAATTTTTGGCTTAAAAATTAATTTTTTCTATGAAAATTCATTTTTTTTGTTGAAAATTCAAATATTTGGTAAAACATGATATTGTTTTTATCAAAGTTCAAAAGCTTTGTTGAGCATTGATGTATTTGTTGAATGTATTTTTGCGGTATATGATAAATAATGTTCACTAAGGCCTGTTACGCTTTTTTCGGTGTTAACAATTTTTTTATCACAAAAATAAGGTAATAGACACATTTTTAATATCAAGTGAAGCGGAATAGGCCTTAACGAACATTATTTATTGATGCATTTGGTTCCAAATTTGTCTTTTTTGGCAGAACATTAATCTTTCTGGTAGAAAAATCCATCTTTTTGGTTGAAAATTTAACTTTTGAGTTAAAAAATCACCTTTTGAGTTAAAAATTAATCTTTTCGGTTGATAATTCAAATATTTAGTCAAAAATTCGTTTTTTTTTTTGGTTTAATTCAACTAGTTGAATTCTGAAATAAATAGTTAAATTTTCATCAAAGGAGATGGATTTTCAGCAAAAAATGGAACAGTTATATTATCAGTTACAAAAAATAACTAAAAATAAAATGTTTAGTTAATATGATCAATTTAGAACCAACAAAAGGAATTTTTAATAAAATAGTCATATTTTCGACTAAAGGGGTTAATCTTAACCAAAATAAATCAATTCTCAATAAAACGTGTAATAGTTGATATTTCCACAAAAAATGTTTCAATTTCAAATAAAAAAAATTTTTATCCAGACAGAACTTTCAAATGTTTGACAAAATAGTTGAAAACTTAATCAAAACAAATTAATTCTTAATTAAAAAGATGAATTTTTAATAAAAGAGCTCAATTTTTCACGTCGAACAATTTTTTCAGTGAATAATGCGAAAAATGTTCATGCCAAAAAAAAATCGTCTAATAAATACTTGAATTTTCAACCCAAAAATATATATTTAAAAAAAAAATGTGAAGTTACATCAAATCTCTTTTATATTAAAGCCAAAAAAACGAATTTTTGATTAAAAAATATTGAATTTTGAAACGAAAAATATGAATTACGTAACGAAATAATTGAATTTTAAACCAAAAACATACAGGTTCTCAACAAAATAAATAAAGTTTTTACTGAAAAAAGGTTATTTTTGAGGTAAAATTGAATATATACATTTTCAGTTCAAGACAATTTATTTTTCATGAAAAAATCGAATTCTCATCAAAAATAGTATATTTTTCAACCAAAGAAATAAAATTTTACCAAAAACGTTGCTTACTGCCAGACGACTCAACTTCACTGTATATGGGCCTGTGAAAATTTATCTTTTACTAAGGTGTGCTTAAAACCACTGTATGAATTTAATCACAACCAGTGATAACCCGGAGCTGCATGCGACTTTATTGGAAGTACTCGTATTTGTCTGCACATGGGGCCAGAGGAGAAGAAAACTGCAGAAAACCACCTCCCGAGTTCAGCCGGCTTTAAAAAAATTTGCTCAAAATTCATGTATTTTGTTGAAAATTCCTCTTTTTGTTGAAAATTCATCTTTTTTGGTGGAACATTAATCTTCTCTGTGGAAAAATCCATCTTTTTGGTTGAAAATTCAACCATTTGGTTAGAAATAGTTAATGAATTATCTTTGGTTAGTTAGTTAGAAACTGACTGCCATAATTGCATTCGAATGAGTCTTAAAACCTTGAGAGAATTTTATTATCATACCACAGCTCACTACTTTCCACAAGTTTCGACTGACACAAGTGCCTGACTAACAGAAAGCTTTTAAGTACTTTTTTTCTTCGATCAGTCAGTAGGTAACGGACTAGGGTCGAGTTCGATAAAGATTTGTCTGGGAGCTATTTGACCTAGTCTTCGTGACTCACACTTTCAGTCATGTCAGTCAATGACTGCCACTTTCAGTCGTGTCAGTTAATGACTGCCACTTTAAGTCGTGTCAGTCAATGGCTGCCACACTCAGTATTGTCAGTCAATGATTGCCACTATTAGCCGTGTCAGTTAATGACTGCCACTTTCAGTCGTGTCAGTTAGAGAGTGTCACTTTTAGTCGTGTCAGTCAGTGACTGCCACTGTCAATCGTGCCAGTCAATGACTGCCACCATCACTCATGTCAGTCAATGACTACCACCATCACTCAGGTCAATCAATGACTGCCAATGTCACTCATGTCAGCCAAAGGCTGCCACTGTCAGTTGTGTCAGTCAATGGCCGTCAATATCAGCCACATCAGTCAATGACTGTCACTGTCAGGCATGTCAGTCAATGACAGCCACTTTCAGTCGTGTCAGTGAGAGAGTGTCACTGCTAGTCATGTCAGCGAGTGACTGCCACTTTCAGTCGTGTCAGTCAATGACTGCCACTGTCAGTCATGTCAGTCAATGACTGACTTCTGGTGAAAAATTTCAAACAATCTCTAATCAACTGGCATTTTCTATGATTATATTAAATTGCACATGAAAAAAGCGAGTTACTAAAGGAGACTAAGCCTTGATGGAGAAACCCTGCTCGGAATTCCGAGACCCTTGTAATCAATCCTTATCTGTATCCTCTTTTTACTCACCCTTGCCTACACTCTATTTAATTTAAATAACTTTTAAAAGTTTCAGGGTCCTTCCTTACTTTTTCTTCACGACAGGTATCAGATCTTCATCGTGTTCTCCCGATTCTCGTCCTTCTACTGGTTCTTTAGTCGTTAACTCCCTCCGAGGACACTTTATGCGAGCCCCATTTTTTTCCTTTTATCTTTATACTTTCGCCCTCTAATTTCTTTTCTTTTCTCTTTCGGATACGAACTTCCCCCTTCACCTGAGTCGTTCGTCCTCTCTGCCCGACGGTAGCAGTCGACACCTTCATTCGTTGATTTAGAACAAAAATTATTCTGAAGGGATGGAGACTTCATTCCTGTCTCCGCCTCTTCTGTGTTTTTAGATTTCCGTCTTTCTACGAATTAAAAAGGTCTTGAAATCAGTCGAGGATTTTATTGAGTCGAATTTTTGAGGTTTTGTGCGAAGTGGAGATTAATGCCTGATTGAGGAGGTAAATGAGGGATTCAAACTAAATTTACATGGTTGAAGCGGTTGCTGATTGGAATTGAAAGGAAGGGATCGAAATCTTTTTTAGCCAGAAGGCTCTCTTGATTTTACTATTCTCGATTCTTCTTATTGAATCCTTTCATTCCTTTCCAATTTTTTTTATTTTGCCCCTTACTTTTTATTTTTAATGTTATTATTAATGATAGTCTAGTACCAAAAGATATTAATTTTTAAAACCGCAAAGCCGAATTTTCCCAAATATAGCTGAATTTTTAACTAAGATTAATTTTATTCAAATTTTCAAGACAAAAAATGCTCTCTAGACAGGGGATATAGGGTGATTTTTTCACGGAAATAGGGAAATTAGTCCTTTGAAATAAAATTAATATAGATGAAATATTGAATTTAATATGCAGCGCTTTTAAGTTCTAAGATTTCAAGTAAAAATATATTACATTATCAAGAAAGTAGTTGAATTTTTAACCAAAAGAGTTAGTAGAAGCGAAAGTTCAATTTTAAACTAGTCAAATTTGAAAAATAAATAATAATTTAAAAAAAAAACAATAATTTTCAACCAAGAACAACTAACTTTTACTAAAGAGATTACTTTTTCACCGTGAGAGATGAATTTTCAATCCATAAGCACAAATTTTCAATAAAGAAATATGAATTAAAAAAAACAGTTGAATTTTCGACCAAAAAAGATGATTTTTGATCAGAATAATTTAATTTTTAACTAAATGGGCGAATTGTTAAATAAAAGAGGTTAGACTTAGAAACAAAAGAGGCGAATTTTTAATAAAGTAATTAAAGTCTTACTCAAATAGTTACATTTTCAACCTACAAAGATGAATTTTAAAATTGAACTTTTTAATTTTGAAGTCAAAAAGACGAATTTTTCAAAAAAAAAGTTCAATGATCAACGTGCAAACTTTAATTTTCAACAAAAAACTTTATTTTTAACGAAGAAAAATTAAATTTTCACCAAATAGTTGAATTTAAAAAAAAAATGTATTTCTAAGCATAAAGACGAATAGTTTAGAAGAGAGTTGAATTTTCAACAATCTAGGATTACTTTTTGACACTAAAAGATGAAGCTTTAATTCATAAGTATGAATTTTCTATAAAAAATATGTATATTAAAGAAAAAATTTTATTTTTGACCAAAACAGATGAATTTTGAACAAAATAATTGAATTTTCAATCCAATGTTCGAATTTTCAAATAAAAGAGGTCTACATCTACCAAAAATAGTGTATTCGAATTTAAGTTTCCAACAAATAGATCGTTTTCAATCAAGAAGGATCATTTTTTAACCAAATAGGTCAATTAAAAAAAAATTATTTAATCCAAATAGTTGCACTTACAACCAAATATACGGATTTTCAATCAAACGAAACAAATTTTTATCAAAATAGATGAATTTTTAACGAAATGGCTCAATTTTCATTGCAATGAGACGAATTTTTTAGAAGAAAGTTGAATTTTCAGCGAAAAAATTAATTTTAAATCCAAAAGGATCAATTTTCTATCCAAAAAGGTGATTTTTTTTTAATAATAGTTTGATTTTCGACCAGAAAATATGAATTTTCAAGAAAATAATTAAATTTTGAACCAAATAATTGAATTTTTTTCCAGACTAAATTATCTTTTAACCAAAAAGTTGGATTTTCTCATTGGGCTCTATTAATTCAATTTGCATTCAGATGTAAAAACTAGAAAAAGGGAAAAAGTGTAAAGACTGTAATTGAATTTGAAATAATTTGATTTCAAACTTTTTCGACTTAAAAGTGTCCAATTATTAAGGCTTTTCATTTGAAAAAATTAAAAATTTGAATACGGATTCACGAAATTGAAATTTTTAGAATACAAACACATCAATTCAAACTTCTGTGAGGATCAAGTTTTAATTAGAAATTATTTAATTGTTAATATTCTTGACTAAAATAGTACCATTTTTTCTAGGTTCAAATTTTAATTTCTAAAGTTTGAATAAAATTAAAACTGGTTTTTAAAATCTTGATGCACGATTTAAAAATTAATTATTTTTAACGTCTAAGTTTAAAATTTCTTTCTAATTTAAGAATCAGAATATTCAAACTATAAAGGTTCACAATATCTAACATTCTTTAATTTTGAACGGTGAAAATGACAGTGGATTTTTCTGGACAGAAATCAAATTTTTTAGTAAAAAATATATCCAATCACTTTTAATCTCATTTTATATTACATTATATGATACTTATTATTCTTTTTGATCATATTTTTTTGTTCATAAAGCAAGGAGGTCAAAAATAAATTTTAATTTTTTATATCAGGGCTTCTTTTTTTATTTCCCTTTTTTCCTAAAAGAAAAACTTAGGTTTTTTTCTTCTAACACTTTTAGTTAAAAAAAAAAAAAAATTATTATTAATTCGTAAAAATGAGCATTCAGTGAATTTTCAGCGGATTTATTATAACTACCATTAATGACCTACAACATTTTTTATTAACCGGGAAATTACAAAAAAATTTGTCTTTGTTTTTAGAGGCCATCATAAGATATTTCAGATTTATATTGAGAATTTAAACATTATAATCTTCCCGAATTGTCAATAGCTTCAAATTCAAATATGAAAAATGTCGAGACAGTTTAAATAACAAATGATTTAAAATTGCAAAAGTTCATATTGAAAGCCTTGATAGTTTCATATTGAATAATTTTATTATATTAATATTCTAAATTATTTGGTTCCAAATTTAGTTATTCTTAAATCTAATAATTTTAGATTTCAAAAGTCTAGATTCTTTGGTTTCAATTTTAAACTTTAGATCTATTAAAAAAGACATCCTGAATTCAGTTTGATATCTTAACCACTTTTTTTCCAACATTATATAATTGAAAAATTTACAATTAACTATTTTTAACGACTTTGTTTCAAGATCCTAATTTTAGGATGCTTATATTTTTATGAAGTTTCACAATTGTTTAGTTTTTAATGTTTCATATTTGAACTCGTTAATTGTGGAATTTTCCAATTAGAATTTAAAATTTCAATTTTAATTCAATTGAAAATTCTTCAATTTTGAACGGTGAATATGGCAGTGTTTTTTTTCAAACAAAAATTACATTTATCAGTAAAATAATCTCTTGAATCACTTTGAATGAAACTTGATACTACATGATACAATACTTTTAATTAATATATTTATAATCTAGTTTTCAAATTTTATTTGCAATTCTAGTTTTGAATGTATAATTCTGAAAATATTTAAATTTTTTAGGGCTTAGAACTAGGGTTTTTTTTTCATTCAAAATCCTGATTTCAAAAATAATTGATTTGAAATTTCTCAATCTTTCGAGATTTCCGTTCTTAAATTTCACAATGTTGTACTTTAAAATTCAAATAATGAAAATGTCAGGACAATTTCTCTAATAAATCTGCCAAAATAAGGACATTTTATATATAAGTTTCTTTTATAGCCTTGATGGTTTCAAATTTAATCATTTTAGATTTAAATTTTCGAAATTTTTTGGTTTCATTTTTAAATATCCTAAATTTTCTGGTTTTTTAAATTCTTCAAAACCGTAACTAGATAGTTGTAGAATTTTCAGTTTGAAGTTTTTGTATTAGAAAAAGTAAACAATTTCGAATTGAAAAACTTGAAATTTGCATATTCAAACCTTGGCATCATATACAGCAATTGTGTTCTGCATTATTTTGTTTAATTTTTATTTTCAATGTAATAACTTAAAATAGGCCGATTTTTCGTTGAAGATTTAAAAAATGAATTATTAAAAATTAAGAGATATTAGTTTCGAATTTTCAAAAATGAATAATGATTGTAAGTAAAGTGTCAAAAATTAAATAATTGGACATCAAAAAGTTGAAAATTCAGTTGTCGTAATTGAATAATTTCTTTAATTTTGGATGGTTAAAATTTCAGAGTCGAATTTTGAAAAGTATATTTACAACATACATTTTTTTAAATTCTTAAACGATTTAAATTTACTTATTAAAATAATTGAAATTTTTAAGTTTTTGAGTATAAAAAAGTTTTAATATCACAATCCGTGGTGACTAAAAAGTTTTATAGTTTCAAAAGAAGTTTCAACTCGTTTAATTTCAAATATTCTCTAGTAGAAGTTTTCTCAATTTTAATGTTTCTCGTTTAAAATTAATTTTTATTTTAAACGTTTTGTTAGAATAATTTAATTTTAAAGGTTCACATTTAAAAAATTTCAATTTTTTATGGTGAAAATGACGATGAATTTATTTTCTGATCTTATCAAAATTTTTCTAATTAATTTTAATTTCAAATTATCATTTATTCATGTGATGAAAATTTTTCATTTTAGAATTTCAGAAGCATTGACGTTGAAACATTCATTTAAGTTTTCAATTTCAAATTGCCAAATTTTAATAGCTTCGAATTCAAATTCGATAGTTTTCAATCTTATATTATTTAATTTACGATTTCAATTCCTTCCAATTTTAGATGATACAATTTTCGAAATTCTAATCTAAAACGACTATATTTTTATCGGTATGAAATTTTCTTATTTTTGACTTTTTAATCTGAAATCATTTAATTCCAAGATTCTTCAATTGAAAACAAAATTTTCTAATTGTCAACTGTTTGAATTGGAAATGGTACAATTTCAACTCCTTTCTAATAAAATAGTCAAATTTTTCAAATTTCAGTCTAAATTGTTTTTTATTTTGAGTGCCGACCAAAAATATTTGTTCTACGATCACCGAATTTCGTCGAACCTTGATACGGACTTTTTAAATTTGTATCTAATGTCTAAAATTGTTTGATTAAAATTTTTATTTATTTAAAATCGTTCAATATTTTTATTTTGAACATTTTCAAATTCGAAATTATTAATTATTATTTCAAGAATGTTTAAACTTTCTGTTGAGAGATTCTCTAAGACATTCGAAGTTATGCACCTGTCGAGAATATTGTTAACTCTAATAAACTGAAACTACAAAAAAAAATCTCAAGATGAGAAAATTCATTCTTAGCAGAGATAATTTGAATACTAGTCCGGAAGTGCATTCCCGTCAGCTTCCTGGAAGTTTCCGGAATTTCTGACGTCAGCGGAACGTACCCTGCACGTCCGGTATACATTAGAAAAGGAAAATCGGAAATTAGCCTGGAATTTTGAGCAATAGAAAAAAAGCCGGGATTTTAAAAAAACCGGTGATTCAAAATAAAAACGGGAATTTACAAAAAACGGTAATTCTTCATAACTTTTTTCTACTTTTCCATTAAATATCGTCTCCCTCTTCGGAAAAAATGTGTTCGGAATTGTGCTAAATGTTACTAACTAATTAACTTATAATTAAGGGATACTGTACTTATTTTGCAAATAAATTCCGAAAGCTTTCTTGCGCAGAATTTTCCTCTTTTTCCCTATTTTCAAAAAAATTTCCCGTTTTCCCGTTCTTTTGCTTGAATGCAAACTGAAATAATAGAATCCAATAAGATCTCTTATACTTAACAATGCAACTATTTGATTGAAAATTTAATCAATTTCTTGAAAATACCAATATTTAGTTAAAAAGTCGTTTTTTTGTTGTTGAAAATTTATCCTTTTTTGGTTAAAAGTGTATTCTTTTTATTTTAAAAGTCTACTATTGTATTTTAGGTTCAGAATTCCACTCTTTAATTTTTTTTTCAAATTCAACTGTGTTGTTGAACATTCGTCTTCTTGAATAGAAAATCCGTCTTTTTGAAATGAAAATTCATCTTTGGGTAGAAAAGTCCTCTTGTTTGTTTAAGAATTTCATTGTTTTATCAGTAATTTCCACTATTTATTTGAAAATTCAAATTTTTTGTTGTAAATTCTTTTCTTTTCCTTGAAAGTTGAAATATTTATTTGTAAAATTATCTTTCTTGGTTAAAAATTCATCTTTGTATTTAAAATTCTATTTTTTTATCGAAAATTTGTCTCTTTTGCTTGAAAGTTAATTATTTTATTTGGAAAGTCTACTATTGTACTTCGGGTTCAGATTTCATCTCTTTTGCTTTTTTCCAAATTCAACTGTTTTGCTGAATATTCGTCTATTTGGATAGAAAATTCGTCCTCTTGGAATGAAAATTCTACTTTTCATAGAAAAATCATCTTTTATGGTTAAAAGTTAATTTTTTTCATTAGAAAGTCTACTATCCTATTCTGAATCCATAATTCATCCATTTTGTCAAAAAGTCATTATTTCAGTTGATAAGTCATATTTTTTGGTAGAAAATTGATTATTTTAATTTGAAAAGTTTAGGATGATATTTTTAGCAGATAATTCATTTCTTTGGGTTAAAAATTCTACGTTTTAGCTAAAAATTTAATTAATTTGATTGAAAGTTTGAGTTTGGTCGAAAATTCAAGTTTCGTTGAAAATTTGCATTTCTGGATAGAAAATCCGTCCTCTTGGATTGAAAATTCTACTTTTGGTAGAAAAATAATTTTTTCGGCTTGAAAATTCATCTTTTATGGTTAAAAGTTGATTTTTTTTACTAAAAAGTCTACTATCTCGTTTAGAATCCATAATTCATCTTTTTTGTAAAAAAGTCATTTTTGAAGTTGAGAATTAATGTCCCTTGGTTACAAATTTTACCATTCAGCTAAACATGTAAATAATTTGTCTTTTTGGATAGAAATTCGGTCCTTTGGAAATTAAAATTCAACTTTTTGTCGAAACTTAATCTTTTATGATAATACTCAAGATGATAAATTTGTCATCTAATAACAATTTTCAATATTTATTGTTACGAAAATGACCACTTGATAGAAAAAATTTAACATCTTGATTATTCAACCCATCTGTTCGAGTCCATTTAACATCGAAAATAATACTAATCTTTTATGGTTGAAAGTTGATTCCTTTCATTAAAAAGTCTACTATCATATTTTTAATCCAAAATTAGTGACTTTTGGTTAAAAATCCTACTGTTTGTTTGAAAATTTAATTATATTGTCGAAAATTAACCTATTTTTCTTGAAAAGGGATTTTTTTATTGGAAGTTAATTCTCTTAATTAAAAAAGTGCACTTATTATCATTTTTGGCTCAGAATCGATCTATTTTAATTACCAATTCTACTATTTACCTGAAAATGGAATCATTCTGTTTGAAAGTTATTTTTTTGGTCGAAAATTCAACTCTTTTGCTGAAAATTCGTCCTTTTGGATAGAAAATCCGTCCTCTTGGGTTAACAATTTAAATTTTCTTTAAAAACTTTTCTTTTTGGGTCGAAAATTCATCTTTTGTGGTTGCAAGTTAATTCTTTTCAGTAAAAAGTTCTATGTCCCATTTCGGATCCATAATTTGTCTATTTTGTTAAAAAGTCATTTTCTTTTGTATGAGAATTCATCTTTTTTGATAGAAAGTTAATTTTTTTTTAAGTCTATTATTATATTTTTGATTTTGAATTCATCTGTTTTGGTTCAAAATTCTAAGATTTAACTCAAAATTTAATTATTCTGATAGAAATTTGTTTGTTTTTTTCGAAAATTTAACTGTTTTGTTGAATATTTGAAATAAAAATAAATTTTTTTTTCAAAAATTCATCTTTGTTGGTTGAAAATTCAACTATTTGGATAAAGATGTAACTTTTTGGTTTAAGATTTGTTTCTTTTGCTTGAAGGTTGAAGTGCTTGGTTGTAAATTAATTTTTCTTAGTTAAAAGTTCATCTTTGTATTAAAAAATTCAACTATTTGGTCGAAGATTCCAATTTGTTGTTGAAAATTCATCTCTTTTCACTTAAAATTCTACTATATGGTTAAAAATTTAAAATGTGGTTTCAAATGTGGTGGAAAATTTCACTTTTTTTTTGAAAATTTAATTATTTTGTTAAAAAGTCATTTTTTTGGTTCAAAATTAAACTTTTTAGTTGGCGATAGGTCTCTTTTGCTTAAAATTTCAACTTTCTCTTGATTTAAAAAGTCTACTATTTAATTTTGTGTTCAGAATCCATGTTTTTTGGTTACAAATGTGGTCGAAAATGTCACTATTTTGTTGAAAATTTAATCATTTTGTTAAAAAGTCACACTTTTTGTCAAAAGTTCATTCTTTTCATTCGAAAAGTCTACTTTTGTATTTTGGGTTCAGAATTCATCTTGTTTTTAAGTGAACTGTTTTGTTAAACATTCGAGTTTTTGGATCAAAAATCCATCATTTTGGATTAAAAATTCATCTGTGGATGGATCCCTTTTTCGGTTGAAAATCCATCTCTTTTGGTTTAAAAAAAATTTCGTCTTTTGCTGCTGAAAGTTAATTTTTTTGAGTTGAAGAGTCAACTAATTGGTTGAAAATGCAACTTTGTTTTTAAAGTTTAATCTTTTTTGTCTGAAAATTCGATCATCTTTGTAGGTTGAAAATTCAACTATTTGGATAAAAATGTAACTTTTTGGTTGAAGATTCGTTTCTTCTGCTTGAATATTCAACTATTTGGTTGTAAATTGATTTTTCTTAGTTGGAAATTCATCTTTGTATTGAAAATTAAACTATTTGGTGAAAATTCCAATTTATTTTTGAAAATTCATCTCGTTTGGCTAAGAATTCTACTATATGGTTAACAAATTAATATGTGGTGGAAAATTTAACTTTTTTGTTGAAAATTTAATTATTTGGTTAAAAAGTCTTTTTTTTTTGTTAAAATTCAATATTTTGGTTAGCGATTGGTCCCTTTTGCTTGAAATTTTAACTATTAGGTGGTCAATTCATCTTACTTAGTTGAAAATTCACATTCGGATTTAAAAATTAAACTATTTCTTTAAAAATTCAAATTTTTCGTTAAAAATTTAATTATTAATGTTGAAAATTCACCTATTTTCTTAAAAATCAATCTTTATGTTCGGAATTTACTTCTTTTGATATAAAAAGTCTAGTATTTAATTTTGTGTTCATAATCCATCTTTTTTGGTTACAAATGTTGTCGAAAATTTCACTATTTTGTTGAAAATTTAATCATTTTGTTAAAAAGTGATATCTTTGTTAAAAGTTCATTCTTTTTATCCGAAAAGTCCACTTTTGTATTTTGGGTTCAGAATTCATCTTTTTTTTAAGTAAACTGTTTTGTTAAACATTCGTCTTTTTGGATCAAAAATCCATCTTTTTAGAATGAAAATTCATCTGTGGATGGATCCCTTTTTCGGTTGAAAATTCATCTTGTTGGTTAAAAATTCAACCTTTTTGTTGAAAATTCCTCTTTTCTGCTTGAAAGTTGAACTATCTGGTTGTAAATTTATCTCTCTTGGTTGAGAATTCATCTTTGTATTTGAAAATTTAACTACGTGGGTTTCAATTTATCTTTATTGATTGAAGATGACCTTTTCTGTTAAAAAATAATCTTTTCGTATCCAAAGTCAAATATTTTCTAAAACGTTCGACTTCAGTTAAAAAACTAAACTCTATTGGTACCTACATTAATGTTATTTAAAAGAATTTATTCCTCCACTATTCTTCTATTTTCTTGAAAAATCACCCTATTCCCCCTGTTTTTAGATCATTTTAGGCTGTGAAGTCTGAAATAACTTTTACAATAATTTCCATGATATATTTCACCTTGAAGTTCGAAAATGTTCAATTATTTTTAAAATTTATATAAAAATTCTATTAGTATTAAATAAAGATTGTTTTAAACGCTTGAAGGTAAACCAGAAAAGTGCAACATTTAATCATAAAAACCGGGAAATAGTTTGCGATTTTTTTTTAAAGTTTGACTGACCACCCTGATAGTTATTCAATTTATTTTGCAAGACACAACTGTAATTTGAGTCAATTTATGATACAAATTTGCAATCTCCTATGATTTCAGACAGACATTTGACAAAATTACAATGTTTTTCTTAATTTACTTGGCCGTACTAGACGCTACTGATAAGATTAATTTTATACGAAAAAAGACAAATTTTCGACAAAATACACCATTCAAATAGTTAAATTTTCATCTAAAGAAATAAATTTTTAACTAAAATACTGAATCTAAAATAAAATGTATTTTCAAAAAAATAAAACAATTCAACATAAAACCAAATAATTAAATATTCGAATAAAATAATAATTTTTTAACAAGAAGATTAATTTTCTACTAAAAAAGACAAATTTTCGAAAAAATACACAAATTTTCAATCAAATAGTTAAAGTTTCAACTAATGAAATGAATCTTCAACTACAATATTGAATCTTAAAAAAAATGAATTTTCAATTTAAAAAAATGATTCAACATATAAAACCAAATAATTAAATATTTAGGCAAAATAATAATTTTTTTAACAAGAAGATTAATTTTCTACTATAAAAACAAAAATGCAATCAAATAGTTGAATTTTTAACAACAACAAAATTAATTTTCAATTAATATGATGAATCTTAAAAAAATGAATTAAAAAAAAAAAATTCAACATAAAGCCAAATAAATAAATATTCAAACAAATTAATCATTTTTTGAACAAGAAGATTAGTTTTCTACTAAAAAATACAAATTATCGACAAAATACACCAATTTTTATCCAATTAGTTGAATTTTTATCCAATGAAATTAATTTTCCACTCCCATGATGAATCTTAAAAAAAAGAGTTCTCCATAAAACCAAATAATTAAATTTCCATCAAATTTCCATCAAAAAATAATTTTTAAAAGATAAATTTTCGAAAAGCTAAAAAAGTGAATCTTCAAGCAAGGAAGACAAATTTTCAAAAAAATAGTTCAATTTTCAACTAAAAAGACGAATTAAAAAAAAGTTGAAGATCAAAAAAATAGTTGAATTTTATGTCAAATTATTGAATTCATAAGACAAAAAGACGATTTTTCAGCAAGACAGTCGATTTTTCGATATAAAAATATCAATTTACAACAAAAAATTCGATTTTTAACTAAATAGTCGAATATTCGAAAAAATTAATTTTAAACCAAACAGTTGCACTTACAACAAAATAATTTATATTTCAAAAAAAAAATGAATTTTCTACAAAAAGTTTATTTTCAGCCAAGAAAAATGAATTTTTACCAAGAATGATGAATTTTCAACCAAATAATTGAATTTTCATTTTTAACCAAACAGTTTCATTTACAACCAAATAATCGAATTTTCAAACAAAAAAGACGAATTAAAAAAAAAAGTTAAAATTCAACAATGATGAATTTTCAAAAAAATATACGAATTTTTAACAAAATAGTTCAATTTTCAAGTTACAAAGATGAATTTTCAATTTACAAAAATGAATTTTCAACCAAAATTGAATTTTCAACTACATAGTTGAATTTTCAAACAAAAAAGATTAAACTCCAACAAAAAACAGTTTAATTTTCAACAAATTAGATTAATTTCCAAGCTAAAATACGATTTTTGTCGAAAAAAGAATTTTCAATCATATAACTGAATTAAAAAAAAATTAATCAAGCAGTTGCATTAGCAACAAAATAGTTGTACTTCCAAGCAAAAGAGACGAATTTTTGACAAAAATATTCTAATATTTAACAAAATGGTTAAATTTTTAACCAAATAGTGTAATTTTCAACCCAAAAAGACAAATTTTGAACAAAAAATTTAATTTTTCACCCAATAGTTTAATTTTTTACCAAATTATTGAATTTATAAAACAAAAAAACGAATTTTCGACAAGACAGTATAGTTTTCAACCTCAAAATTTGAATTTTCAATCTCAAAATTTGAATTTTCGACAAAAAATTTAATTTTCAACCAAATAGTTCAAAAAAATAAACCAAACAGTTTCATTTACAACCAAATAATTGATCTTTCAAATAAAATATGAGCTTTAAGCCAAATGGTTTAATTTCTACCCAAAAAGTTTAATTTTCAACAAAAAGTGAATTTTCAACAAAATAGTTGAATTTTCAAACAAAAAAGATTAAACTTATACAAAAAACAGTTAAATTTTCAACAAATTAGATTAATTTTCAAGATAAAACACGAATTTTTTAAACATTTTTTTTAATTATATAAATGAATTTTTAAAAAAAATTAATCAAGTAGTTGCATTAGCAACAAAATAGTTGTACTTTGAAGGAAAAGAGACAAATTTTCAAAAAAATATTTTAAAATTTAACAAAATAGTTCAATTTTGAACAAAATAGTAAAATATTTAACCAAACAGTTTAATTTTAACCCAAAAAGACTAATTTTGAACACAAACTTTAATTTTTAACCAAATAGTTTAATTTTTGAGCAAGAATGATGAATTTTCAAAAAAATGGACGAAGTTTTAACGAAATAGTTGTATTTTCAAACAACAAACCATAAACTTCAACCAAAAAAGTTGCATTTTCAACTAATTAGTTTAATTTGCAAACTAAAAACACGATTTTTTCAGAAAAAAGTTTAATTTTCAAAATATAGTTGAATTGAAAAAATAATAATTTTCAATCAAGCAGTTGCATTAGCAACAAAATATTTGTACTTTCAAGGAAAAGAGACAAACTTTTTCAAACATATTTTAACTTTTAATAAAAAAGATTAATTTTTAATCCAATATTTCAATTTTTAAATAAAAAACATTAAACTTTAACCATAAACAGTTGCATTTTCAATCAAATAGTTGGATTTGCAATGTAAAATGACGAATTCTTTAGAAGACTGTTAAATTTTTAAAAGAAAAAGGTAATTTTTAATCCAGAAATATTAATTTTCAACCATGGAAGATTAATTTCCAACATGAGAGTTGAATATTCAACAACAAAATTAATTTTAAACTAAGCATTTGCATTTTCAACCAAATAGTTGCATTTTCAACTAACTTAATTTAAGCTCATTTTCAATTTTAAAGTTAGATTTAAACCCATTTTTTAATAGAAATTTTGGTGGCAATTGGTCGTATATTGCTGATTCTATTTTGAAAATTTATTTATCACGTTTTTCTGAACTTTGACATCAATGGTTTTTCAATTTGTGGAAACAAAATTTTCATACATCTACCTTTAAATAGTAGGAATTTTCGGTTCAAACTGGTCATGTATTTCTGATGAAGAACGAAAATCTGAAGAAATTTTTGATATCATCACTGGAGCACTATTAAGATCGTGCTGAAAATTTATTAATCGCATTTGTCAACAATTTGAAACTAATAACATGAGCAATAACAGCCTACTTGTATTATCAGAAGTCACTTTTTCATTTATTTAGCACATAACTTCATCAAGAATAAATAAAAAATAAGTGACTTCTGAAAATGCAAGTAGGCTTTCAGTGCATCCAACGGTTCAACTGATAAAATTCAGATTGTCTGATGACAATAGTAAGACTTTTTGGTTCATATTGGTTATGCGTTTTTGATGTAGAATGAAAATCTGAAAGCATGTTTGATATCATCACGGGAGCAAGAAACCAAACAAATCTCCTTGATAACTTATGTAGAAAATCGAACTTCTGAAGATGTGCAAAATTGATGTTTCAGAAAAACCATTTGTTTCCGTGAGCATTCTGAATTGCTGCACTATTAAGATGGTGCTGAAAATTCATTAATCGCATTTGTCAACAATTTGACACTAATAACACGAGCAATAACAGCCTAGTTGTATTATCAGAAATCACTGTTTCATTTGTTTAGCACCTAACTTCATCAAGAACAAATGAAAAATAAGTGACTTCTGAAAATGTAAGTAGGCTTTCAGTGCATCCAACGGTTCAACTGATAAAATTCAGATTGTCTGATGACAATAGTGAGACTTATCGGTTCAAATTGGTCATGTATTTCCGATACAGAAAGATCATCTGAGAGTTTGATATGGATCTAATTATAATTATCAGTGATTATCAGCATGATTCTAAAGCAGCTGATGTAGTCTAATCTAATGTATCAATGGCAGTGTCGGGAGTCTTCAATAACGGTGGTTAAACGAGCCTGCTTCTCTAACGGGAAATTCTCGTAGACGATTTCTGAGACTTTCTCTTCGGCGGAGGATCGTCTTGAACATCGTCAGCGATGTATCCCACATACTGTAGTAGTCAGGAATACTGCCATGCGATTCACGACGCGGTTCGGCTACCGTTACTTTTTCGACTCCTTACAACTTCGTCAGTTGCAGACTTACTTGCAGCAGCGGCAATTCGTATTGTAGGACTATGCCTCGCAGAAAATTGCCGCGCTCCTCTTCGATTTGAGTTGCCGCAATGCTGCGCCGCGTTTCCAAACCGGTACTCTTAACTGTACAGTCCATGAGCCCATCTCGTTCCGTTAAGACTTTAAGTCAGGTCAAACTGATATCAAGCCTTTTTTATTATTCACTCAGCGAATCTGGATAACTAGGAGTTCCTCATTTTATGTCTCGACAAACGACTTAGTTTAGCAACAATTACAAATTTAAATGTAGCTTGGAGTTCAAGATGCAGGATCACCTTTTCGAATGCGAAGTAAAGATGGATCAACTCGTCAACGCATGAAAATCATCAACCTAGGGATCATCCACAAATAAACTGTAGAACTGACGCCAAGTAGAGATAGATCAGCTCACCAACTAGGCAACCCATCAACTCATTCACTTAGGGGCCATCGACAAATTAAGTATGATTACGTATGATTTATAGACAAAATAATAATAGGTGAAATAAGCATTGGAGTTTTCTAAGTTTATAAAATCTTAGTAAGACTTCGTGGAATCAATTCATTCAACTTCAAAAAGAGGGGCCCATTTAAAGTCACATGTGACTAATCTATTTGCGTCAAGTATTCCAAACCCAATTGCAACATCTGCGGCTTGTCTGACCAACGATGTTTTGCTACGACTGTCACGTATAGAGAAAATCGTGACCAGGAGTAAAAATAGAGCCTCTGGGACAATGTTAGACGACCCTGTAGCTCTGTAGTTTGTAGTCTACTGACTTGAGATCTACGGTTCTTGAGAGAGGTCGAAGGAACTCGAGGTCTCGACCGCGTGGAGGAGGTCGACAAAGCGAATAGCGGCGTTCTAGGCATAGCAGGCATAGCAGCCTTTCGCGATCACGTAATGTAGGCTCGTCGGCAAATGTACCGCAAGATACCAGTTACGTCACGAGGTGCGAGACACAATTCCTGTTTGGAGCTATTGAACTTGGCAGTGGGGATGTCCGGTGCGGTGGATGGAAAGGGAGCGAGGATGCGAAGAAAAATAAATAAAAAGAAAGCAGACAGAGAGGAAAGGTAAATGCATCGGACACGCAGATGGTACGAAAGGAAGCAAAAGAAGGAAAGGCAAGCTTTCGGAAGTCTGACTCCTTCCGATAGTGGATACACTATATTCGTTGTCATAAAAACTGACAGGCAATTGATCTTGAGAATCGGATCATTCTGATGTGCAATTTCCTTCCCGTGATAAAACCACTGTATGTCCGGCAGTGCTCCGGGTCCTTCTTGGAAGCACTGCATCAAATAGCTGTTATCAAACCTTTTCGTCATCAAATTCCTTGTTGTCAATTCAGTTTTCCCTCGTCTAGGTTTGTGTGGTGCTGATGATTCTAAATGGGGAAAAGGCGTTTTGCTAATACTTCTGGATAAGATTAAAGAACCTGCAATTACATGCACTTTACCGGCGACAAATCGAATTCACTTGTGCACCAACTGATGCTATGGTTGCTCATACTCGCACGTCCGTACACGCAAGTACATGCAAGTACAGCTGGCCTTTTGTTAACTTTATCTTCATAAACCGCCTCATTCAAGAGGAGATTCGTGTTCAATGCAGCAGGATGCTCGAACGCGCCTCAGCACGGAATGCACGTTTGTTCGTGATAATACATAGCGGTAAATCGCCTAGGCCAGTACTCACATCCACATGTGTGTGTCTTGTATGGAGGCTTTTTAGCGAAGACGCATGTCCGGGTTCAGGGGCATTTAAGTAAACGGCACGTTTGCGCATAATATGCTATTGTGTGTTCACTGTTCAGGTCTCCATATACACGTGACCGATTCTTAAGGGAAAAGACGGCACTTGAAAAGGTTCCCATTTTATTTATTTATTACATTTCATTAACTTTCTTTGAATAATAGGAATATCTCAATAACTATTTTATTCTTTATCTTTCCTCACCAGATTTCTATTAATAATTAGAACCAAAAAGGAGAGGGATATTGAATAACTTTATTGATTAATTTATTAATTCAATATCAATCTTTAATAAAGTAAGTCCTACCCTAATCTAGTTGTAATACTTTCATTTGAGGACCTAAACTGTTTTTAATTCTGGACTACACAACCAGTCCATTTACAAGAAGAAGCAAAGAAAGAAACAATTTTTTGAATTGTGTGGATAACAGTATTCAGTATTCAGAGATAATTTTTGAGCAAGTAGTTGAATTTATAAACAATATAAATAAATTTTCAACCGAAGAAATGAAGTTGCAAACAAGAAGATGAGTTTTCAGTAAACAATTACTTTAAAACCAGATAGTTAGTTTTTTGCCGTAAGAGATTTCACGAAAACAAGAATATTTAAGAAAGTAGTTTAACTTGTAGTTCAACATTAAAATTATTAGCAACATAAGAATAGTTCAACATTTTGATAATTAAAACAAAACAAAAATTAATTTTGAATAACTACAGTTGAATACAAACAAAAAGATAAATTTTCAACAAAATTGTTGAATCCTGCACAACAACAGATTAATTTTTAACCTAACAGTAACATTTCTGAACAAAAAAGATGAAATTTTTACCAAAAAAATTAATTTTCCATGAAAAAATACATGAATTCTTAAACACCTAGTGGAATTATCTATGAAAAAACAAACTTTCGACAAAATAGTCAAATTTTCAACGAAACAGATGAATTTTCAACCAAAAAGACGAATTTTCAACCAAAAAGATGAATTCTTTTACCAAAGAAGACAAATTTCAAGCAAATCGTTAAATTTTTAACTGAAAATTGTCAAATTTTCTCCAATAGAAAATTTCAATAAAAAAAAAGTTTTCAACAAAATAGTTAAATTTCAAACGAAAGAAATGAATCTTCAACCAAAACAATAAATTTCTAATAAATCAGTCTAACATTAATATTAACTGGAATATAGCAGTATTTAAAATTTTTATATTTCAACCAGAAAAAAATTAAATTTCAAATAAACAAACGTTTGAATTTAGCCAAAAAGGTGAATATTCATTAAAAGAGTTGAATTCTGAACCAAAAAACATTAATTTTCAATCAAAAAGTTGCATTTTCATAAAAAAAAGAAATTGGTACCAAAATGTTAAATTTTTAGGCAAAAATATTAATTTTGTACTAAGAAACACGAATTTTCGACAAAATACATGAATTTTCAACCAAATAGTTGAATTTTCTACTAAAGAGGTAAATTTTCCAACCAAATAGGCATTTTTAACATGATATATGAATATTCACAAAAAAACCTTAATTTTTAACCAAGAAGATAAATTTTCTACACAAAATTTTTTGATAACAAAATACATTAATTTTCAACCAGGAAGATTAATTTGCTACCGAAAAAGTCGAATTTTCAATTAAACCGCAGCATTTTTGACCAAAAGAGATTAAATTTTTACCAGAAAAGAGATGAATTTCACAAGAAAATAGAAATTAATTTGTGTCAAAAAACTTGAATTTTTAAGATAAAAAGTCGAATATTATAGTAAAAATTTAACTTTTTATCCTAAAAATCCTAAATCCGTTGCATTTTCAATAAAACAGTTGAATTTCCGCCCAAAAAATAACTTTTCAACAAAATAGTTAAATTTTAAATAAAAGAATTCAATTTTCAACCAAATAATATTTTTAACGAAAAAAACAATAACTCTGAAGCAAAAATATAATAGTTAACTTTTCAACCAAAATGAATGAACTCACAAGAAAAAATAGTTGGATTTTCTTTTTGGGTTCCATTAATTTATTTCGCATTGGTACAAAAAAAAACAAGAAAAAGGGGAAGTTTCTTGAAAATAGGGAGATAGGGGAAAGAGTGTGAAGTCTGATATTGAATAGCATTCTCATACCATAGATTACTACAGATTTTATAAATAGATTGAATGATTTTTTCTTTTTTTTAAGAAAATGTAAAATGAAATGGATTAAGGTGACTAAACTCGCCCTTTCCTTAAAAAAGTGACTAAAAAATGACTTGCAAAAAAAAAGTGTCGGAAGGAGCTTAAAAGTAACTGTGTGGCAGTCCTGGAATAGAGAAAGTGATTATGAAAAATCGCACTGAAAAAAATGTTTTTTTGGGACAACTATTTAGTTAGTAAGATGTGGTACTGCTATTTTATTAGCTGACACAACAATTTCATTAGTTGCAGTGACTATTCAGTTAGTACCAGCAACTAAGAAAATGGTTGCCCTAGCTAATAAAATAGCAGTACCACATCTTAATAACTTAATAGTTGGCCCAACTAACAATTTTTTTCAATGCGTGGTGTGGAACCTTTTTGATTGCACCGCCTCCCTTCTAACCAGTTTGAGTTTGTTGAGACAATAAAGTAGAGACATGCAATAAATTCTGGAGGCCCGCTCGCGAGTGGTACAGTTATGTGATCCCGGACTTGGTTCTCGGCGACTGCCGCATCGCATCGGCTGCAACTGGGAGAAAGACGAAGAGATACCTACTCGTTACCGGCCCCCAAGAATATTAAAGATCAACGACATCTCAGGACTCCGAGACGCGACGCGACTCGACGTCATCCAGACCAACCGCGTGGTTAACGCCCTGCAGAAATTACGCACAGCTCGAACCTGATTGCGATTGAATAATGATTATATCTCTTATACTGAAAAAAATGGTTGGTTGGGACAACTAATCAAGTAGTAGGGACAACTACTTTAGTTTGTAATATATAGCGCTGCCACTTAAGTGGTTGCGATTACTACTTTTATTTTTAAGAATGGTAGCAGTAGTCCTTACTACTTTACGTGTTGTCTCAATAAGTTTTAAAAATGAATGAAACTGAAAAAATGGTTGATTGGTTGGGACAACTAATAAAGTAGTAAGGCCAACGTATTACAAGATGTTCAACTTTGTTGGTATGTTGGTACATTTCCATTGTTGTATCTTTTTCAAACCGTGTTGTACGATTAGCTGCTGTTGATTATGTTGACCAGGTAAGAATTTAATTAGAAGATGTTAGTTTTTGCTAGCATATTGGTCTGTTTCCATTTTTGTATCTTCTTCCAACCATGTTGTATGATTAGCTGTGATTAGAATGATTAAAATTTAATTAGAACATGTTGGATTTTGTTGGTATACTGGTCCATTGTTTGTTCCATTGTTGTATCTTCTTTTAACCGTGTTGTATGATTAGCTGATGTTGATTGATGTTGCCCAAGTAAGAATTTTATTAGAACATGTTGGATTTTGTTGGTATACTGGTCCATTATTCGTTCCATTGTTGTATCTTCTTTAAACCGTGTTGTATGGTCAGCTAGTGTTGATTATGTTGACCAGGTAAGAATTTAATTAGAAGATGTTAGTTTTTGCTAGCATATTGGTCTGTTTCCATTTGTGTATCTTCTTCCATCCATGTTGTATGATTAGCTGTGATCGGAATGATTGAAATTTAATTAGAACATGTTGGATTTTGTATACTGGTCCATTGTTTGTTCCATTGTTGTATCTTCTTTTAACCGTATTGTGTGATTAGCTGATGCTGATTGATGTTGACCAGATAAGAATTTTATTAGAACATGTTGGATTTTGTTGTTACACTGGTCCATTGTTTGGTCCATTATTTGTTCCATTGTTGTATCTTCTTCCAACCGTTTTGTATGATTAGCTGATATTGACCAGTTAAGAATTTAATTAGGAGTTCGACTTTACTTGAAGATGTAAATTAAAAGTCTGTAGATTACTGTTCATAGTTTCATTTTAATACATGTCTGAGAGACTCACAGTGCATAGTTAGCAGACGTTTCGACTGTTCCTCAACAATCATCATCAGTTCAAAACTTTTTAACTGGAAATGCGAACCTGTTAGTTAAATTGTATTTCTAAAGGTTATGTATCCTTTGCATTGACTCCGTCTGCTGAACGGACTTAATTAAAGATTAAAATGATTGTTGACATATTAAAAACACATTTGTCTTCTTGCCATCCAGCAGACGATTTCCATTAAGCAGTTCCACTTTGTTGGTGTACTAATCCATCGTTTGTTCCATTGTTGTATCTTCTTCTACCCATATTGTATGATGAACTGATGTTAATTAATATTTTCCAGGTAAGAATTTAATCAGAAGATGCAGCTACTTAAGTTGTTTTTAAAAAGTGGTTTCTACTTTTATTTCTAAGAATGGAATCAGTTGTCCTTACTACTTTATTTGTTGTCGCAACAGCTTCCGATGATAGATAACCATTTTTAGGTAGTTGTACTTACTATATCAAATATGGCGACGATTGTAAAACTGAATGAAACTGAAAAAACGGTCGGTTGGCTGGAACAATTATTATTACAGTAGTAGGGTACGCATAAGATGTCCTTAGGGATCAGTGGACTTTAGTGATGATCTTACCTATCCGAGTATTAGAAGCGTCCAGCAAAAGAAACTGACAAGATTCCCACGATGCTTTCTTCTTTTAAATTGTTTCATGTCATCAACATTTATAGTCTCCGAATCATTTTTAGATACCTCAAGAATTTGTGATGACATGAAAAGTATATATATATTATTATCGTACAATTATCGTCTTTATACGAGAGTTCACTCTAAATTGTAATCAGACAAGAGTGACTTTCAGATCAGTTGATTTAATTCACTAATGAAATCAGTCATTTTAAATGATGTAATCAAGTGAATTTTCAACTGTGAATCGTCCATTTTCTATTAAAAAATTAATTTAGAAGAAAAAAACTGATTTTCAATAAAATATTTAAGGTTTTATAGGGGGAAAAATGAGTTTTAAACTCAAATTATGAATCTTCCGCCAACAGAATTAATTTTAAATAAAGTAGTTCAACTTCCAAACAAGTAGTTGAATGTTCAACAAGATGGTAAAAATAAAATCAAAGAGATGCATTTTTAACTAAAATGATGAATTATTAATTAAACTGGTAAGGTTTTAACATAAAAGTTTATTTTCTTCCAAGAAAAACGAATTTTCAACAAACTACATAAATTTTAAACCAAATAGTTGAATTTCCAACTGAAATAGATCAATTTTTAACCAAAAATGGAATACTTAACATTTCAGTTCAAGAAAATGAAGCTGCAACCATAAGAAATTGAATTTCAAATAAAATAGTTTAATTTTCAACCAAACACATGAATATTCAAATAAAATGTTAAATCTTCAACCAAAAATATGATTTTTTAACAAAGGAGTTCAACTTTTAACCAAGTAGTTAAATCTTAGACTGATTTAAAATTAGAGTATTGACTATTCATATTTTAATAGGTGTACTGAAACAAATTGATTTGACTTTGTATACTGGTCCCAGAAAATAAAGAAGAAACAAATCCGTCTTTAAAGAGGAATAACCTCGCGTGTCTACCTTGACCATGTTCGAGAAGGTAGCTAGTTGTTTTGTCTTGCGTCACTAGTTGAACCTGGTAACAGTGGTCGCAAAGTGCACTCAAGCGTTGTAGAATTAATCATAAAACAGACAACCTCCCTTCGTCCAAATTGTGTTTCTATTATTATCTCCTCGAGTCAGTGCATAATAAGAAAGATGGGTACAAGAAAGTTGGAGTTGCAATTTTGTTTCAGGTCATTTTCTTATAAACTCTTTTTGATCTTCAGGTATGTTCGTTCTCGCGATCAGTGTCAAAATTGAAAACAATTGAATTGCTTCTAATATTCGTATTGCTGAATATGATCCAATTATTAGTTCTAAAAGGGCTGATTGGAAAGCCTCTTCAGATATGTTCTTTGCTCTCAATGCTTGTTTATCTGACAATGATGGATGTACAATGAACGTACAAAACACTTCACAATGTTGCTTGATCATTTAACAATGCGGCTTGAAAAGGGACAATAAGAGACCAAAACGTTACCTATTTTACTTCAAAGTTCAAATATAATCAACTGTTAATTTAAAGACAATTATTGTTTAATTTGGTGCCAGTAAGTCTGGAGACATTAAGTTTATCTTTATTTGTACCACAATGACTGAGAAGCAACTAAACTTCAACATTAACGATTATTTTATAATTACACGCTCATCGATTGAAAATAAAGTTAATCGAAGATGCTGCCAGACCATCCTACCGTATTTCGTAATCCATTACCTCTAAGCATTCCTATCGTTGGCGTAAGAGATAGATGTCCACGTGGTTCTTCAACCGGTCGATGCACCAAGCAAACAGACGATTTTCTATTCAATCCTGTAACGGTTAAGTTGAAGAATACCGCCCAGGGGCTTGGTATCAGCTATTAACGCATCGAAATGTCTTATTCTGGTTATTTTGTCATACTACGAATAGACCAATGAAAATTTTAATCGAACCGAGAAAGTAATTGCTCCCTAGATTCTTTAGTTACAGAGATGACAACTCCCTACTCTATTGTTATTCACCTAATAACAAATGATATTTCTGACTCTGAACCTGACCATTGTGCCATTCAAAGTTGAGCATTCTGAAATGTTAGTAGGATAATGGCTTTTATTTTTAGTCACATTATTATCATAAACACCCTTTTCAGAGGCTTGTTGAAAAAATGTAATTATGTATTCTTTATTATTATTAACTGGGGGATTCTCATGAAAAGCTGTTTGACTTGAGGATCCCTGCAGGTCTTCAGGAGTCTTTTTATGAACATTGAAAACTGTAAAAAGGCCTTCTTGGTCATTACTATTTGAGAATTTGATGTACCAAGGCAAAAAGCACTCTTAATTTTCGATGAGGGAGAAGGTGATTATTACGGGCTGTTCAGGCGTTTCTTGCTCTCACGGGTCGAATCACGTGTTCAATTTGAATCGCCTGGAGGGGTGGGGTGGGGGGGTTCTCGTACCGCGCCGCGAGTAAAGTAAAGGAAGCGCGGATGGCCATACGAAGCGTTCGCCGGGCGGCATGGCATGGCATGGCAGTGGAATTGGTTACTGGTAAGGTGGTTTGACCAGGTAGACAACGTTTGCCACGTGGTGCTGGAGGTCATTGTCCCGACGAGCCCTTCCCTAAAGTCTTTGTACCGCGCTTACTTCGTAATGACGGCCTGTGAACCCGATGCGGTATTTTGTGGACTATAGTCACCCTTCCTTACCTCCTCTACCGCTGGAACCATCAGAACGCACTGAGTCGACAAACCTATTCTAGGGATCAACGAATTTCCCAAATCAGAGTTAACTTTCTTCAGCAGGCTTAAATTTAGTCTCAAAAGAGAAACAGAAGTAGTTGGGATCAAAGCTGACTAGAAAGAGAATAAAGGATGAAGACAATATTTGTGTATCATCTTTTTGAAAAGAAAACATCGATGCCTCGATGTTCAGAGAACCTCTCGAAGTGGCAGTGTATGTCTAAAACGATGGCTCTGACGTTGGTCGTCTAAGGACTCTAAACTCTAAACTAATAACTCTGGCATTGGTCGTCTGAGCTCTAAAGTCCTAAACTAACAAATTTGGCGTTTGTCGTATAGTCTAACAAAACTGGCGTTGATCATCTACACTAAGCACTCTGGCGTTTGTTGTCGAAACCAAAAACTTTGGTATTGGACGTTTAAAGTAACCATTCTGGCGTTGATCATCTAAACTAAGGACTCTGGCTTTAGTTGTCGAAACCAACAACTTTGGTATTGGACGTCCAAAGAAACCACTCCGGCGTTGGTCGTATAAACACTCTAAACCAAAAACTCTGGCGTTGGTCGTCTGAACTTTCAACTAACTACTCTAGGGTTGGTTTTCTAAAGTATAAGTTAACAACCCTGGCTTTGTTCGTTTGAACTAACTCCTCTGGCATTGGTCGTTTAATCCAATTACCCTGGCGTTGCGTTAATCGTCTGAAAGCTAAAGTAACAACACTGGCGTTTCGGTTTTGGAAGACCAAGGTGGTTTTATTAGACGTACTCCCCAAGAGAGGTTGTTTTCTTTCTTTTAAATCGAAACAAAGTTAAAAAATATATCTCATTGTCAGTTAGACGGTGAAACAGTGTTAGATCTTAAATTCCTTGAATAATGAGTGTATGAAGCTACTTTGATTTGCGTAATGTACATACATCAGGTATATAAAATGTTACCTGATATATTTCAACTCTATGTAGTCGGGCAACGTCCTTCTGTTTTTGAAACACGATATTGTCTGATAATGATGTACTCAACGGCACGTTCCGGTGTGTAATCCAGAGATTATGCGATGACCATGACTTTGAACTGCACGGTGATCTAATAATCTTCTCCGCACGTAAGATTCTATTTGTGGCTTTATAAGGATCTGATGCAGCCACGGTCATTAACCTTCAACTTGGCTGGCAATGTATTGAATGTTAGTAGTCTCACAACATTGTGCAACATTTCCTTCTTCTTTTTTCTTCTTCACTTTTTCTATTCCCCAACATTTTTGTTGATGATTTAGGTATTGAAGATTCCGTGTTTACAGGGTGTCTTGTGTCTACTCACCCGGAAAACCGGCAAATTTCTGGGCATTTTTTTGGTCAGGGGAGGTCAGAGATTAATCTTTTTAGCATGAAAATTCATCAATCTAGTTCACATTTTTTTCTTTCTTCTGATTATTAAGTATGTTCAAGAAACGATTTCTTTAATTAAACAAAAAATTATTTTCTGAGTCTGGTTTATATTTATATGTTTTTGGCATAATTTTAATGTGGCAAAGATTTCGATTAAAAATAAAAAGGGCTGTTCCGATGATGAACGCAGTTACGAAAATGAGATAATCACAGGAATGTAATGTTCTACGTGATTCTACGGTACTTTAACATCACTGAATTTCAAGTGCTCCTTCGCTTAAAGAATTTTTGTCTCATCCCACACAAAATCATCATCAGAAAAGCCAGTTCAGTGACCGATAAAGTTCAAACATTGATTTTTTTTTCTTTTTCCCCTAGGTAAATAAGAGCAGTAAATACTTGATAATGGACCTTTTTTCTTCAAAATTCATGTTTTTGGTTTGAAAATTAACCTCTTTTGGAAAAATTCAACAACTTGGTTGAAATTTTTTTTTCTAGGCTGCAAAATCTTTTTTGGTTGAAAAATCGACTCTATTGTTGAACATTCCACTCTTTTTTGAAAATTTAGCTTTTTGGGTTCAATTTTCAACCAAATGACTGAAAAGTAAAAGTTTTGTTAAAAATTCATATTTTTGGTTTGGAAATTCATCTCTTTTGCTAGAAATTCAACAATTTAATTCATTTTTTTTCTTTCTTTACTCAAAAAACCTTTTTTGGTAGAAATTTAAATTAGTTGTTTGAAAATTTTATTTTTGTTTGTTGAAAATTCAACTTACAGAATTTCCAAGTTGAATATTCATCCCTTTAGGTAGAAATTCAATAATTTGTTTAAATTTTTTTTCTTTCTTGACTGAAAAATCTTTTTTATTTAACATTCAAACTATTTTGTGGAAAATTCGACTTTTTCTTTCAAAAGTTCAATTATTTGGTTGAAAATTAATTTTTTTCCTGAAAAATCGTCTTTTTGTTTTGATAATTCAATTAGTTATGTGAAAATAATTTTTTGTTGTTGAAAATTCGTCATTTTATGTGGAAAATTTAACAGTTTCGTTAGAAAATTCAAAATTTGGTGGAAAATTAACTTTTTTGATTAAAATTAATTTAGTAAAAAATTGAACTATTCGGTGGAAAATCGAACTATTTAGTTGAAAATTCAATACTATGATTGAAAATTAATTTTTTTTTGTCGAAAATTCATCTCTTTTGGTAGAAATCAACAATTTGGTTGAATTTGTTTACTTTTTTGACTGAACGAAATTTTTTCTTTAAAAATTAATCTATTTGGATGAATATTCGATTTTCGGGTTGAAAAGTAAATATTTTATTAAAAGCTAAACTTTTTTGTTAAAAATTTGGCCTTTTGGTTTGAAAGTTGTACCATTCTATTAAAAATTATACTTTTTTTGTTGAAAATTCATATTTTTGAATTGAAAATTCTTCATTTTTGTAGAAAATTCTTTTTTTTTTTACTTAAAAATGTAATAATTTGGTAGAAAATTCAATGATTTTGCTTAAAATGGATTTTTTTGTTGAAAATTTAACTATTTAGTTGAAAATTAACATTGCTGTTAAAAATTTATATTTTTGGTCAAAAACTAATTCTCTTTAGCTTGAAAATTCAACAATTTGGTTGAAACTGTTTTTTTACTGAAAAATAATTTTTTTCTGAACTTTCAACTTTTTTGTTGAAAATTTATCTTTGTCGGTTGAAATTTCAACTATTTGATTAAAAATTAACTGTTTTGTTGAAAATTCTCTGTTTTGACCAAAATTTCAACTTTTTGATCAAAAATTAACTTTTTTGTTGAAAATTCTACTTTTTTTCGTAGAAAATTATTTTTTTTGTCTTCAAAATTTAACAATTTTGTAAAAAATTCAACTTTTGGGTTTGAAATTAATTTTTGTTGTTGAAAATTCGAATGCTTTGTTGAAAATTAACATTTCCTGTTGAAAATTCAACTGCTTTGTAGAAAACTACTATTTGATAAAAAAATCAACTTTTTTGTTGAAAATTCTACTTTCTTTTGTAGAAATTTTTTTTTTTTACTTCAAAATTAAACAATTTTGTAGAAAATTCAACTCTTTTGTAGAAAAGTGGTCTCTTTGGATTGAGAATTCAACTATTTGGTTAAGAATGAACTTTATGGTTGCAAATTCATCTGTGTGGTTAAAAAATAACTTTGTTGTTAAAAACTGAAGTTTTTTGTTTGAGAATTAATCTATATATTTTGCAATTTGGTTAACATTGTTTTTCTCTACTAAAAAATCGTGTTTGGCTGAAATTTCAAGTATTTTATGCAAAAAATAACTTTTTTGTTAAAAATTCGACTTTTTTTATGAAAATCTTTTTTTGACTTCAAAATTTAACAATTTTGTTGAATCTTGTTTAGCTAAAAATTCATCTATTTGATAAAAAATTAACTTTTTGTTGAAAATCCTTTTTTTTACTTCAAAATTCAACAATTTTGTAGAAAATTCAATTGTTTGGTTTTAAATTAATTTTTTGGTTGGAAATGCAACTATTAGTTTGAAAATTAACTTTTTCGTTGAAAATTCTACTTTTTTTAAATGAAATTCTTTTTTGAACTTCATAATTTAACAATTTTGTAGAAAATTCAATTATTTGGTTTAAAATTAATTTTTTTCATAAAGCTGGCAAAGGGATAGGGTGCGATAGAATTTCCCCCTTCCCTTTTCCGGCTCGAAAAATTACCATTTTAAATATAAAATTTGATTCGTCTGATTTGTCATTGTATTTAAAAAAAAAAATTTATTATTTTGTAATTTTTTATTTTTTGTAAATTTCTATTCTTAAATTGATCAAGATGAAAACTTTAATTTGTCTATTATTTAAAAAACCACAAATGCTTCCTCTATGAGAAAGCAAATACATTTTCTAACGTGAAGCAAAGTGCTTGTGAAAAGAGCACAATACAAATATAAATATAAATAAAGCGGAAACACTCGAGATCGAATTCACAGCTACTTTGTTATATAGTGAACAAATTTTATAAACAAATATCCGTTCCCGCTATTTATGAAAAAATAAATACCAATTTTTTATGCAAATGACTCCAAATTACCCTTCAATTATGGTTTAGTAATTGTTTAAACAAACTTATCTAACAAATTAGCTCTTTAGCTATGTCTCAAGATATAGAATTAATTTTTTCAACATAATTAACTGAAAACTACTCAATTTTAACCGTTGTTATTACTCTTGGGCAATGACTAACAATTATTATTATTGTTACCAACAATTTTATAAATAAAAATTTCTCGTCGTATTAGCTTATCTTATAAACTAAAAACCACTTTCTTTATGTTAGAATCAACTGCCAATGACTCATTGCCATCACATTTGGTCAATCGCTAATGTCATTTATGTCATTATTTACCAAAAATTTGATATCATTAACATTATAGTGAATAATAAAGCAAGTAATGTTTGCACCCAAATAATAATCATCAATATTAAAGCAAATAATCAATTGACACAACGAATCTTGCACGTTTCACAAGCTTCTCTAATAATAAAAAATAATCATTTGTTTACTACATAACAAATTATTTATTAATTTTTATTAATCCAACTCACAAAACCCTTTTGTCTATACATTGTAAAAATTTAGTTGAAATTAAGTGACCGAACATTGCTAATCCCCACGAAATTATTTTCATCCACTTATTTATTTATAACAAATTCAACGAATGTTTGAACTTCTACAGTTATGCTCGAAAACATTTCTAAATTGTTGTGTCATTGATTCTAGATCTTTTTGAATGAATCTGAATTTTCTATAACAAACGGAATTCTTCAAAAGTCAAATATTTTAGTTATTGTCATTTTGTTTATGAAATAAAAAAGTATTGGAAACCTTTTTTTTAAAGTCGGATGTAAACGATCTATCCAGAATGTTATTAGTTTTCATTTATGACAAAATTTAAACAAAGATCTTTTTAATTATTGACTGAACGGCACTCACATACAACATTTTCAGAAGCCAAAAATGTGCAACATGCTACAAGAATTATCTCCATACGTTCTTTAGTTTCAGAGATAAGATCTCACTACTTTTTTGTTTATAAATTAATAACAAATTATTATTTCTGACTCTCAATTTTACCACTGTGTACAGGAAGAATAAAAGAAATTCATATATTTTTTGCAGAATTTTTGTATTTCATTTTCAGGGACTAACAGCCATTCAAAATTGAGTATTTTGAAATGATCATAAGATGATGGTACTTTTTGACCTTTCACTCGTCAGTAAATAATCGCTAACCGACTGAAAAATTCAAAACTCTGTATCAGTATAGGCAAATCCTTCATCTGCAACGTGTACTTTGTCCCGTGTTTTTGGAATTTTTTTCTACTGAGATTTTCACTATACTCTATACAAAAATCGAGGTATCCGAATTTGATGGACATATAGTATGGTGGTCCATATTTACACCTGTAAACATTCGAATTTCGATTTTTGGTGATTAAACCCCCCCTGAATTGTTCGTTTTCTGGAGGAAGAAAAATCCGTCTTTTTTTTCTTTTTTTCTTCATAGTTAACCCGTGCCCCGGGGTTTTGAAATTTACATGGGATTTTAAGTGGGAAAAGCTCGATTTTCAAGAAGAATGGAAAAAAGAAGTACTTTTTATAAACTTTTTGTGAATTAAAGTATAGTCACTTCTCCAGGAATTTTTAAGAAATATTTTTCACCCTTTTAACTTTTAATTTTGACCCCCAAAACCCTTTTATTGTGCCCGGAAAGTGCCCCAAAAAATGCAAAATAGCAGTTTTCTATCAAATTCATGCCACAGACGATATTTTACGGAATTTTTTCAGCATGAATTATTTTTAATCAATTATTATTTTTTAAATAAGATAATTATTTCTTTAAATAATTTTGAATTGTTCAAACAATTAGTATTTTTTAAACAATTTTATTCTGAATAATAAGCGACATAGTGTAAGAGATTCCAAAAAACTAGACTTTTCTCCAACTTCCCTAATAATTGTTTAAATATTTTCGAATAATTTTAAACAAACAAATATGACTCTTAATATTCGTTAATTGTCCCAATAATTGAAGAAAAGAATAACTTTTCACGATTTACAGGGAAGACAATTATTTAAACCAATGAAAATTGTTTAAAAAATTGATAAATATTCTAAGGAAAAAAAAATATTGCTCCCAACATACGTTAATTTTGTCATTAATTTCAGAAAACAATAACTTCTCACGCTTTACAGGAAAAAAAGTTGAGTAAACAAATGAAATTTGTTTAAATAATTACCCAATATCCTTAAAAAATATATTACTTCCAAAAATCGGTAATTGCGTCATGAATTCCAGAAAATATTAACTTTTTACGATTTGAAGGAGAAAAAAATGTTTGAACAAATAAAAATCTACCAAATATGTTAAACAAGAAGTACTACTCTTGACATTCATCAACCTTGTATCATTTATCTCGGAATATAATAACTTTTCACGATTTACAGAGGAAAAAATTGTTTTGAAAAAATTATTTAAACAATTGAAAATTATTACAAAAATACTTGGGAACTCTTCACATATCGATTAAAAGTTATTCATGTCGAACAAATTCCAAAAAATACCGTCTTTAGCATGAATTTGATCGAAAACTGCTATTTTGTATTTTTGGGGGCATTTTCCGGGCACAATAAAATGGGATTAGCAGATCGAAATCAAAAGTTATTGTATGACAATTATTTCTTGAACATTCGATAAAAGGTGACTATACTTAAATTCACAAAAAGTTTATAAAAAGTACTTCTTTTTCCCATTTTTTTGGAAAACCGAGTTTTTTCCATTTAAAACCCCACGTTAATTTAAAGAGCTCGAGGGCAGGGGTTAACGTTGAATTTTTTTTTTTTAAATACGGATTTTCTTTTTCCGAAAAACGAACAAATTGGAGGGGGGGGGGGTCGTTCACCAAAAATCGAAAGTCCAATTTTTGGACCACTCTAACACTGACACATTTTTAAATTGAAGGGTATAATCTCTAAAGTATTTAATTCAGATGATTTCGAAGTTCCTTTTATTAAATAAAAAATTCTTGAAATTCGAGATACATAATTGAGTAAAACTGTACACTACCATCAGAAATTGTCGATACGGCAAGCGCGAGTACTATTAGAAATCAATGCTGAGTTTGAAAGGTGATTACTCGTTCAAAATAGGAGACAGACATTTTTTTTAAGGGTTGAAATGCTTATTAAATTCCGTTTCGAATAACCTGTATTAGCGATATTTTAAACCTTTTGAAGAGAATAGATCATGTGAAAAGTTTTGTATAAAAATGCAAGAATTTCTCAAATTTCTTCGACTGATATCGAAAAAAAAACGAATTTTTTCGCCGACAGATGCCCAAATGATACTTTTGTTTAAAAAATTATGAAATATATCAACTTATTTTGAATGTTGCTGAAATTATCATGAAGTTCCCAATTAAAAGTACTGACATCGAAAAAAAAAACTAATTTTTCTGCCGACAGATGCCAGAATAATGCATTTCTTATTAAATTTGTTTAAAAAACATACAATTTATCAATTATTTTGAATGTTGCTGTAATTATCATGAAGTTCCCAATTAAAAGGACTGTCATTAAATAAACTAATTTTTCCGTCCGCAAATGCCCGAATGATGCATTTTTTATCAAATTTGTTTGAAAAATCATAAAATTGATTAATTAATTTTGAATTTTGCTGAAATTATCATAAATTCCCCAATCAAAAAGACTAACATTGAAAAAACTAATATTTCGGTAGAAAAATGCCCAAATAATGCATTTTTTTATTGACTTTGTTTTTAAAAAATCATAAAATTCATCAACGTATTATGAATTTTGCTGAACTTATCATAAGGTTCCTAATTTTTAAAAACTGACATCGAAAAAAAGGAATTTTTCTGTCGACAAATGTCTGAATAATGTTTTTTTTCTATTAAATTTATTTATAATGCTAACAAGAATAATCTCAAGAGAAATTTTCTTCATTATAATATTGTTTCCATTCAAATTATAAAAATAAAAATTATATGATTATAATTTTATCATAATTCTATATAATAATTATTATAATTTCATTATAATATAAAAATTATAAAAATTAAGAAAAATATAGAAAACGCATTTTCAAAAAATAATTTGTTTATAAAAGATCTTTTTGTTTATTTTATTATGATGGAATATCTTTATCTAATATAAATCTATGAAACTTAGGCGATTACAAAAATTTCCTGTCATTGACGAGCACCGGAAACGTCAAATAGAAAAAATTGTTATTTTCTCGTCATAGTTTTTTATTTATAAAAAAATTTAAAAACTAAATCAAAAATCAGGCTCGACAACTTTCTTTGAAATTTTATCAGATTTTTTTTTTTAATTCGTTTCAAGTGGTCAATATCGGTGGCCTATACATTATTTTGAACCGAAAAAGTCATTTTAGCGACTCAAACTCGGCGAAGAGACGTTTGGACATTTTTAATCGTATCTCGAGAAACCGTTAAAATCTTCAAAGTTTTATTGGATAAATTCTTTTTTTTTTAATTTCTCGCGTGGTCTATTCTGTTCAAAAGATTAAAAATATAACTAATAGAGGTCATTCGACGCAAAATATTTAACAAGTTTTCCAACGGTTTTTTACCAAAATTTCTCGCTTGTTTTTTGAACGAATAATCACATTTCAAAGTCAGCAGTAAATGAAATAATAAATAAAGACGGATCGCTTCATTTATTTACAAAACATAAATAAAATAAAAAATTATTCACAAAAAAAAATTGTCTTTGAATTATCCATATTTGAATTTTGGGCTTTGTTTTTCAAAAAAAAAAAAAAATGCATTAAACTTTTATAACTTTTGACTTATTTGACATATTTATTTTATGTATGATTCCAGTAGTACTTATTGTCTTCTTTCATAATCCGCTCGAAAATTTAAATGAGGTTTAAAATTAACAAAATGGCGGCAGTTTTTCTGAAAAAATTAAAAGTCAATTTTCTGGACAAACAAAAATCTACACTTATATTTTTTGCCAATTTTTGTTAAATTTTGTACTTTCATAAGACTTGCGAGTTTTATGCTGGCTCAATATCATTTGATTTTTTTATAAAATCGAATTTTCTCATTTTTTACAGAAATTTTTGCGATATCATGCATCGTTTACGGAAAAGATGCAAAAATTATATTTATAGGAAAACAATTCTTCCGATCTTAAAAATGGCTTAACCCACATAAAGCTGATAGGATATCTTCCTTATACAAATAAAAACTATTAAAAAATATGGGAAAAAATCAGAAAGCTGGGGTTTTCCATAAAATATTATTTATTTTTTTCTTAAAATTTTGAAAACATGAAAGAAATACTTCCTGCAATTTTTTCGTAAAAAATTCAAGATATCGCAAAAGAGCAAGCGGTGTTTTTCATCGAACTTTTATCGCTGTGCAAAATTTATTTTTATTTCTTTTATTTTTTCGTATCTATCGTTGATTGCAATAAAAATGAAATAATTCAATTTTATGAGAAAAAATTGCTCCTGATCATACAAGTTATTCAGTTTTTTCGCTTAAATACTATCTGAATTAATAGAATCTAATGAAAAAATCCAACTATTTTTGGATGAAAGTTGAATATTTGTGATTGAAAAGTCTATTATATTTTTATTCCAGATTTCACCTCGTTCGTTTCAAAATTCTGTTATTTAGATGAAAATTTTTTTTTTAATTCATTTTTTCAACTGGAAACTTAACTATTTTATTTTTGGTTGAGAATTGACCGTTTTTAGTTGGAAATTCAACAATTAAATTTTTCATTAGGAATTATTCTTTTCTGTTCGAAAGTGGAAACAACTTTGTTAAACATTCATTTTATTAGTTGAAGATTTAACTATTTTATTGAAAATTTGTTTTTTGTAATTTTTTAACTGAAAATTAAAAAATTTTAGTCTTGATCAACAATTGATAGTTTTTAGTGGAAAATTCAACAACTTGTTTGAAAATCGATGTATTTCATTGTGAATTCGTATTTTTAGGTGGAAAATTAATCTTCTTGATTGAAAATTTAACTACTTGGTTGAAAGTTAAATTCATTTTATTATTTTTAGAACCATCGCTGTGATTGAAAATTTGACTGTTCTGTTGAAATTTTGTCTTTCAAATTAATTTTTAACTGCAAATTTAACTATTTCATTAGTGGTTAAAAATTGCTCGTTTTTAGTTGAAAATTTAACGATTTGCTTGAATATGTATGAAATTTGTTTTAAATCAGTGTTTTTAGATAGAAAATTGATATTTTAGATTGAAAATTTAACTACTTTATTGAAAAGTGAACTACTTTAAAAAACATACATTTTTTTAGTTGAAGAACAAACTCTTTGTTTGAAAATAAATTTTTTTAACTACACATTCAACTGTTCCATTTCTGGTTAAAAATGGTTGGTTTTTAGTTTAAAAATTCAACTATTTGGTTGAAAATTAACTTTTTACCAACCATTTATATAATCGGGTCGAAATTTCAACGGTTTTGTAGAAAATTGGTCTTTTTTGGTTAAATTTAACTATTTTTTATTTAGAATTAAAACCTTTTTTTGGTTGAAATATCAACTTTGATCTTTTTTGTCCAGAATTCATCTTCTTGGTAGATAGTTAAAAGTTGAGTTTCTTTGTTGAAAATTCATTTTTTCTGTTGAAGATTCATAATTTTAGTTGACAATAAAACAATTTCGTTGAAAATTGAACTATTTTTTTAAAAAGTCATCTTTTTTGTTAGAAAATCCAACTACTTTGTTAAAAATTCGTCTTTTTGGCTGAAAGATTTGACTATTTGGTTAAAAATGCAACTGTTTGTGATTGAAGTTAATTGTATTTTTTTAAATTTGATTTTGTTGCTTGAAAATTCGTCTTTTCGGATTTAAAATTCAACTGTTTTCGAAAATATTCGACTTTTAGGTTGACAACAAAATATCAGTTTTATAAAAAAATATTTTAGAAACATTTTTGGAAATAACTAAGATTTTTCAAAGTTCGTATTTTAATAAAAATTTTAAAATATTTTCAAAAATTTTTCCCTAGATTCTGCTCTAGGGTCAAATTTCATTAGAAAAAGGCGCAAACATTAAAAAATGCGTGAATAATTTTTGAAAAAATTTTAAGAATTATTATGTATCATATTTCTATCAATTTTAGTAATATTCATAAAAATATTATTGTTTTGAATCTTTTTAAACATATTGTGAGTACACAGTACAATCTTTATTTGAAATTTTGCGGCTTTTTTGCACCAAGTTCGACCCTAGATCAGAATGTAGGGAAAAAATCCTCAAAATATCTCAAAAATATATAAAATTACGGATAATTATTTTCAAAATGAACCCAAGAATTTTCAAAAATATTATTTCCATAGTTATTAAAATTTTGTAAAATATCAAAATTTGACGATTTTTTGCCATGCATCCTTTTATAAAAATTAAATCGTATATATATAAACACTTAAAGCTAAACTTCAAAACAAAACACAAATTAAAAAAACAAGAAATTCTTGAAAAAAATTTTACCAAGAAACTAAAATAATAATCTAGGGGTGCATTCGTTAACATTTTTAAAAATTTAAGTTAAAAAAAATGATTTGACTAGTCCAGAGGTTCAAAGTTAAAAAAAATTAAAGACAACATAAAATTTAAAAAAAAACACTAATATATTGATTAAAGATTATATTTTTGCAATATTTTTTCATTAGTTCACAGCTTTGAAACTATAAAAAAAAATTAAAACAGCGTGAAATTGATGAAGAAAAAAATACAGTAATAAGTAGAAATAATTTTTTAATTTGTAAAGATTAACGTATTAATATTCTTCATGATTAATCAACAAAAAAAAAACATTAGCCCAGAAATTTAAATTCACAAAGATACTAAATTCTATACCGAACATTGGATAATTTACTTCCAAAATGGTTCAAAACAGCTTTTTCTTGTAAATTAGGTACAAATAATTCAGTTTGTCTTCTGTATGAAATCTTAATTTAAAAAAAAATTTGAATCAGAGCAACAAAGTCTCAATTTTTGTCAAGTGACAAATAATTTCAAATATATAAAATATTATTTCAATAAATTATCTCAAATTTATCTTTAAATATTGTTCTCTCGATCTAGTAGAATTTTATAAGATTTTTCAACAACAAAAAATTCTAAATTTTCCAATTTAAAAAAAAAAGATTGTGCTTTATCATGGTCGGAGTAGCAAATACGTTTTTACTCCTGTAATATTTTATCAGACTAAGATTTTTCAATAAAAACTTTAAAAACAAAATTCGAAAGGTCCACTGTTTTAGAACATTATAAATGACATCGAAAGCAACGGAATTTTTTGTTTTGTTCTGGGGCTATTTTTAAGACTGAAAATCTACAGCCCCTTTAAAAAATTAAATTCTTGATCTAAATAAATATTTTTAAACAGTTTTTCATGTTCTACTATGCAAAAATGTCACAAGTAAAAGGCTTCAATATTCATTAAATAAAAACAAAAGAAAATCCGGTTTTATGTACCTTAGACCTACATTTTCTTAAAAATTAAAAGCTATTTCATTGACAATCAGTACCTTTTTCTATAAAAAAAATCAGTGATTAAGAATTGGAATTTCAGTGAATTTTCACTGATTCCCAGTGGATTATACTGAATGAAATTTGGAAAAACAAGTCACTGATTGTCAGTAAAATTCTACTGATTCATTTAAAAAGAAATGTCAGACAATTATTTCAAGTACAATAAGTAATAATTATTAATAATTCTTTCTTTTTGAAAATCGAATTTTAAAAATAATTTTTTTTTTTGTTAATTATAGAAACCCAGTTACCATGGCTCTGGTAATGTTGCCTTGCGACCTGCCATGGTGGCCAGCAGTGGTCAAACAACTTGACAAGGCGGCAGCTGCCAGAAATACGGAAGACCTTTTAGACGCGATGTTAAGGTTGCATGACATGTGCAAGTAAGTGTAACTTACTTTTTTTTAAGTCTCTGTCATTTTCACTTTTCATTCCTGAAATTGTGCCAAAATCATCATGCTTCAAAAGCCTAGTTTTAAGATGAACTAAATCTTATATTTAGATTTTAAATAACAGATAGTCGATGTAAACAACAAAGGGATCTCTTAAAATTATGATATATTCATCAGAAAACTATTTTTTAACCCAGGGTGACTGAAAAACTCCATTTTCAAAATTTCCTGACTTTTTCCGATTTTGATCCGACTAATTCTTCAATTTCTCTGATAATTAAGATTTAAAGACCAACATTCTCATCTTGTAACATTGTTAATATAGAATCTTTTATAAATGGAACAAAACAATTTTTTATTTAAATTTATACTTTTTTAATTTATTACTATTAGGACTGTCACGTCCTTATTTACTTGAAAAAGTGAAAAAGTGAGTAAATTCTAACCCAAAAAGTAATTAAAAGTTACTAATGTGCATTAATATGGTGACTAATGTTCTTTTGAATTTAAAAGCATTCTAAAGAATTTGATTCATAAGACATCACAAAATTTCAAGTTAAATTCAGAAGAATTCAAATAAATTGTGAAAAATAAAAAAAATTCCATTGATTTCAGTGAAATTAGAGTGAATTTAGAGGAATTAAGGGAAATTAGAAGAATTCGCTGAAATTCATAAAAATTCAATGTTAATATTTTTGAAATCAAGTGAATTGAAATCAATTCAATAGTATAAAAAATTCATTGAATTTAGTAAGCTTTAAATGAGTTTAGAAAAATAAAGCTGATTCAAAAGAATTTGATAAAATGCCGAAGAATCAAAATTAATTTTTTTTAAATCCATTCGATTGTGTAGAATTAAGTGAATCAAAAAATCAAGAGAATTCTTCAGAATTCTGAAGAATTTTATAAGAAATACAAAAAAGATCATTATAACTCAATAATAATTCAGGGTGAATTCCAAATGAATTCAAATGAATTACAAAAAATATATGAAAACCTCTTAAAATCTTTGTAGACCCTACAAAATCCCTCACTTTTTGTAAATAAATTCTTTTAAATCTGTTAAAATATTAGAAAATCACGTGAAATTCTATGCAATCTAATGATATTTCCTGAAATCCTCGAATAAATGTTTTAAATACCTTCAGAGATTTTCTAATCTTCCTTGAAAGAAAAAATGTTTAAAAACCTTAAAATTATTCAAATTCTAGGAAATGCCTTGAAATTATTTAAATCTGTTGAAAATGACTTGGAATTTTTTTAAATATCTTAAAGTGATTCAAATCCTTCCAAAACCCATTAAATTGAATTTATTTATTTGTTATAGGATTTACAAAATCCATACAAAGGAGTTTTAGTGTTTTAGCTTTAGTTTAATTTAGTTTTTACAATTCTTCAATAGGTTTTAAGACTCTAGTGACAAATTGAACTATTTTTTTAATAGCCAATAAATCTGTACTATTGATTAATTTTAACCAATTTTCTCTCACAGTAGTTACCTCATCGCTCTCAGATTAACACATTCGTCTTTCTTTATGAAACGCTTTACATTCAATAAATACATGATATTCATCGCTAATTGGTTTACGCTCTTCGCAGCTACAGAGTTGTTTTTCTGAGAATCTTATCGTTTTAGCCTTAATTGAAATCTTAGTTTGGTATATATTCAACAATCGCACCTGTGCTATTAGATGGGTCTATTTTATTTCCTTTTTTGTAAATCATTCTCGCATTTATTTAAGCCCAAGACTTGGGAACTTCACCCTTATCCAATATTTTGTTAAAAAGCGATTTTATATAATCCACCCAGTTCTCAGGGAGGTTCTTCAGAAACTCATAGGATATTTCATCAGGACCAGGTGATTCACATTTTTGCATTTTTTAAGGCGAAACATAATTTCTTCCTTAGAGAAAGGAGAGTCAAGAATTGGATTTCCTGGATCTATCATATTTAGAGAGTAGTTCATTGGGTTTCGGGGAGGAAAGATCGATTTGAAATAGTTATGCCACGAGATCATGTCAATATGATTCACGATAAAAGGTTTATTGTTATGTCGATTAACCATTTTCCGAAAAAGATTCTTTACCCGCAGCAAGCGAGTCAATTGTGAATTTTCTGTACTTTTTTTTTTTCTTTTCTAACAAATTTTCATGATTTTTTTCAAGTTACTGTATTCTAATGTTTTAACTGGGGGAAATGTTTTGCCTCTATACTCTTTTAACATGTGCTTTAACAGATTCTTACTCTCTAAACATTCTTGATCAAACCAAGGTTTAGATTGTCCTATTTTCATGTTTCGAATACTAGTCATACCGACATTTTTTGCTACTACCTTGATTGTTTCAATTAAGTTTCTTGACAAGAGTTCTATATTTTCATCAAGGATCTCAACGTTGGAAGAGGAGGTAATCGTAGAAACAAATTTGTCAGCTAGTTCCGTTTTTCATTCTTTAGTGTTAATTGTTGAAGCAGAATCTGTTACTGATAAGTTTAATGCCAGAACTACAGGAAAGTGATCTGATCTAGTTGTCACTAGTCACTAGTAGTTCTCCCATTTAATATTATAAACCCATTATTTTCTAAACAATCAACCAGTTTTTTACCCCTGTTCTTTAGCTTTCTATCTAAATTTTCTCTAGCATTTGACATGTTCACATTATTTAAAACTATTTCTTCGCTAATTTGATTTGGATCAGAAACTCTACAATTAAAGTCTCTCCCTGTAAAGAAAGGAATATCGGGAAATTGACCTTTTACTGAGCTAATTATCTCATCCAAGCGATCTAAACTTTTGACAATATTATCATTCGGGTTGAGATAAACTAATCCAATGATTATATTTACATCTTGATTTGAGATTGTTAAACAAATACTAAAATCGGTTATGGAGAGAGAATCTGCTTTATATAACTTTTTATTAGGAATAACCATCAAACCTCCTTTTGGTCTTCCTATCTTTTCTGTCTTTGTAGCTGGACTGTAGATAATTTGATGTTTGAAGTTTCCATAATCTAGATTCACCTGTGAAAGAAACGTAACCCAAGTTTCGCCGATAAGGATTATGTCATTTGTGTTTACTGTCTCGTATAAATCGATCAAACTGTTGAATCCTCTGGCATTCCAAAATATGACTCGAGGCGAGGCGAACACGCTTTTCCGCTACTCTCGTACGTCCTTCGCAGGTGGATCCTTGTTTACTTGTGTTTTAGTTTGCATAAATTCGGTTAGTTGTCGAGTTCCATTGCTTTTGCTGTATTTAATTGAAATCCTTGGTTTTTTTAATATTTCATTTTTGGAACCCGCTCGGCGTCCTCGTTTTCGGCTGGCCGTTGAGCTCAACGAGGCATTTGATTCGGCACTGTCCGATTAGTAGCTTTTCTCTTCCTCTGGTGTCTCAGCGTTGTCAATTGACTGGAGGAAACGATGGGCAGAAGAAGTATCATATTTTTTGTCCTCACAGATCCAAATTGTGCCCTTTATAAATGCTTTTTTCCCCAGATGTTCCAAACGATATTTATATTCGGCGAGTTTCGCCGGAGCCTCACGTCGTTTCTCTCTGGTCTTTCGATAAATCATTTGAAAAGCTCACTTTTATTTCTTTGAATTTGGCTGAGCTTTCAAATACACATTTCTTGTAGTGAGCTTGTTTTAAAGAAACTAGTAGGGATTTTGATCCTTCGTTCCTTTCAAGCCATTTGATGAATTCAATTCCATCTTCTCCGATATTATTACCAGTTTTTACGAAAATATCAATTGCTGCACAGAATGGATCCTCGATTTTGCGTTCACTCACACCGTAAAACACCAGATTTTTGCTCATTCTTTATTTTGTAGAAATCCCAAAGATTTTTCAGCTTTTTCTAATCTTTGTTCAAGTACCACATTTTTCCTTTCTAGACGGTCACAATTTTCCTTGCATTGCACTAGGTCTTTCAAAATCTTTTCACTCGACTACTTGAAGTCTGTTGTTTCAGCCACAACGATATCCAAAGTTTTTTTTTAATTTACCACATCCTCTTGCATTTGTAAAAGAAGAGACTTAAGGTCTTCGTTAGTTGTCATCCTGATAGATTTGGTTCGTCCTTATCCCTAACAAATAATAATACACCATACAACCACTGTCAGAGCGGAACTCAAACACGTCCGATCGGCACGAAAGACGACTCAAAACTCCGATTTTTAAATATTATTGTTTCTTTATTAAATAAAATACATTTTTTTCAGTGATATCGGAGAGAACATAACGAATTTAGGTGGCTTCAACACAGAATTAATAGTAGAAGCAACTGTAAGATGCTTAGATACAATACTACCTGGACTTGGTTTGTCGTCCGTGTTGCCAGTGAACATGGCAGCACGCTTTCGACTCGGAGCCTCATTGGCACAGGCTTGTTCGGTAAAGTGAATTCTTGTACTCTAAAAAATGAGTAAGTTTTCCAAATAAAAGAAAAAAAATCCCCGTTCCTTTTAACAGGAACTTGGATACAGAGGTGACATAGGATACCAAACGTTCCTCTACAGTTCCGAAGCCGACCTGCGTCGCGTTTTTATGTTCCTTATTGAAAAATTGCCCAAGGAGAGCGAAAATGCAGTTAATGAACCCACTAGCAATATCGCTTTACTAGCCAAGTCTCTGGCGTCAACGGTTTTCCAGGATTTCCAAACACCGTGGACGTCAGATTTGTCTCAAGAACGCGAATCCAGGTTCGCTGGAAGAACGAAAGCACCTTACAGAATTGTGCCGATTGATGTTCCTTCATTGGAGAAAGGCGAAGGTATGTTGACAATGTTGTCTCTCTATTTAGGGTTTCGTAGGCTAAGCCATGTAAGGAGTGAAATATGATGAGTTCATCAGGAATGGTCAAACAAAAATATGCACACATGTGGCAAAAGTAAAAGTTCAAGACGGTGGAAATGAGCACTAAAAATTGACATTAGCAATATCTACTTAGGGGCTGTACTTATATTACCTACATGACGCGTTTTTCTTTTGTTTCAATAAAGACGAGAATAAAATTTCTTCGAACCCAAAAGAGATACAACGACGCAAGAAAAAGAAAAACACGTTACGTAATTTAATTACAACCCCTGATGTATTACTCACGGACTCATGGATACGTAAAGTGGTGGATACGTAGCACAGTGGGGAAAAATAGTTTTTTTTTCTGGTCAAGTTAGTTTAGAACTTATAATTTTTATCCGATTTAACCGTTCTTATTACAAATGAAAGTTGACTAAATTTCAAAGAGATTTGTGATAGTCTATTTTTGAATTAAAATTGTTTTCATTTAACAACAAAGTTGAAATTTTCTTATATAAAAAAAAACCTTCCCATTTTGTTTTAATGGCTAGTATTTATGTGCAACTTCATATAATCAGTAGACACTTCTTGCAAATAATATTCAGCAGGTTACATCATTTAAGAAAATCCTTTTATTTTCTAATTAACAAATTAACGGGTGAAAACCCTACTTCAAATTAAAAATACTTGAAGACTGTATTTTTTAATTTTTTCTTTGGAATATACGGGGCAGAATACGTCAAGTGTTGACACCTAACATTATTGTTTTCTTTTTGATCGGGTTTCGAGCTTGGCTAAATTATAGTCCTAGTGGATTTATATTGAGTCACCAAACCATAGGTCTTTCAACCGGTTTTCAATATACATGTGCCTGAATTTTTCATTTTTTCAGCTGCTCCTGCACCTTCACGTTAGTGTAACTCCTTTTAGGATTATCCAATTGTACTTTTATTATAGTGTTTTGGAAAGCTCTTCCCATGTACTTTAAGACTGTCATAACAATTTTTTTTTTCATTATAAATTTTTTTGTTTTAAAATTAAAATATATTTTTTGAAAAAAACCATACTTGAAATTGTTTTTTCTTTTTTAAAAAATAGCTTTTTTACACTCTTTGAAGTCATGTAGAAGAAAAAGTGGGCGGGAAATAATTTCATGGTCAAATTGAGATTTTTACGCTCGAGGGGACCACGTTATAATTATATAATATGTGACGCTCCGAGAAAAGGGACCTACTAGGCCAAAAATTGATTTTCGGATTATGATGGATTCTATAAGTTCTTTGACTAGTCTTTCTAGGGGTGCAATCAGAAATTTTGTATCTGCATTATTTCACAAGTATAAATTATTGAAAAATAGTCTTCGAATGCGCGCCTCGAGCTTTCTTTAATCGCTCGCCCTGTACAATTTCACTTTTGCCTAGTATGTCCCTTTTCGCGGATCGCGTCACATATACATTTACACAGAAAATTATCTCAAGATAGTTAAATGTAAGCTTAGAGGCAAGTTATACCTAGCAGTATTCGTTCCCGGGCGCTGCATACGTTGAATGTGGTCCCCTCGAGCGTAAAAATCTAAATTTGACCATGAAATTATATCCAGCCAACTTTTTCTTCTACATGACTTTAAAGAGTGTACAAGAAAAGATATTTAAAAAAATTTAAGTATGTTTTTTTTCAAAAAATCAATTTTTATTTTTATTAAAAAAAAAAATTCATAATGAAAAAAAAATTGTTATGATAGTCTTAAAGTCGCAATGTAAAGAGCAGTCTGAAACCCGAAAATTCTCTAACAATTGTTTCTCTAAATATTTTCAAGAAAAATATTTCGACGCTTTTTTCCTTCTTCGCGTAATTTTCGAGTTTTTTGCGAAAATATGTGTAAAATTCTTTAGGATTTATTTTCTTCTCAACAATACAATTTTATGGTGTCATAAAAATTCAAAAAGGACGTAATTTAACAGTTTTAGCAACGTGTTGATGGAAGAGTAAAAACTTCAAAGGAAACAGTTCGACGTGAAAGGTGTTGAAACTGTTAAATTACGTTCTTCTTTGTTTTTTATGATGCCATAAAATTGTATTTTTGAGAAAAAATAAGTTTCAAGTCATTTTATAAATATATTCGCAAAAATCTCGAAAATCACGCGAGGTTTTGAAAAGTGTTAAGAAACGTTTTTCTATAACTTTTTTAGCGAAATAATTTTGTTTTTTTGATTTTTTCGCGCCTTGTGTCGTTTTGGCAAAAACGAGAATTTTCGTTTTTCAGACAAAAAAATCCCATTTCTCTCCAAGGCATGGGGAAAGGGGAGAATATCATATTGTATACTCTTAACATTAGCACAAATCTCAACAAAAACCAAGAGAGAGAGAAAACGGTGGGGTGTTTGAGTAAATTGAAATTGCCATTTTGTCAGTTTTAGACTTTTTAAGATTTTCCAATGGATTTCGAAAAAGGCAGAGAGATTTTATCAGAATCAGTAAGAAAAAGATAAGTGCCTATATTAGCTTGAAAAACATCACACTTGTAGCAAAAATTTTTGATTATTTTTTAGTAGTACGCATTTTCAATTTTTAAAATTCAAATACTAATAACTTTGTAAAAACAAAATTTCGTCAGATTGGTAAGATGTGTGTCGTTTTATTCCCTTTGAAAAACAACATATGGGGCATCATTTCTCAAGTGTACCCACTTTGAAAATGAAAGTTGTCCGATCGGGCTAAAAATTGGCCCAATAATTGTAGTCCTATTAGATAGTTCTCCTCACACGAAAAATGAATTAATTTTGATAATTAGTTATCAAAGTGGAGGGGGTACAATTTTTTTTTTTTTTTTTTAAGCAAAGCCTTACTTTCAAATATTTGTAACTTTTTTCCTATTGCTTTAAACAAAATTTCACTATCAATGTTTTTGATAGACTTTTTCACAAACTTTTTGATGGCCGTAACGATTTTTAAGAAAAGTCAAAATTTTACCCTAATTTTTTAAAATCAAAAATTAATTGGACTTTTTTCAAATTTCGACACTTTTTTTTCTTTAAAATACCTTTAAAAGAAAGCTTAGATTCTTTCCTATAAGACCCCCAATTTTCAGAGTGGCAAATTAATTCGTCTTTGAGTAATAGAACGATACGTAAACAAGATGTATCAAGTGACATTCAAAAAGACTGCATAGATTTTTTTACTAAAAAATGTGATTTCTCTCTCTCTCTCAAAAAAAAATTTTAAAAATAATTTTTACTTAAAACTTACAAAACGCGTGAAATACGAGAAAACCCTGAAAGTGTAGCAAAAATACGATGATTAAAAAAACATAGGACATTTTTTTCTAAATTCCCGCTTCAAAAATAAAATCTCGTACATTCCACGCACCAATAAATTACCCGTAAAATTCCAGCTTGTCATCCTTTTTTCGCACGCTGGGCACCCTACGTTAGAAATATATCAACTAATACTTGTTTTATTTTTATTTTTTTTATAAACACTTAAATTTTCAGCTTAGCCGCCACCCTGTATTACTACTGCAATAAAGTCTTAAATTTTAAAGAATTTTTATTCCAAATGGTTAATTTTATAAATAAATCAGATAAATCATAAAAAAGCTTTTAAAAGACAATATACTACATATAATAACTGAAATCCGGAAATTTCTTTGTTCTCTGGGGGAAACTTTTGTAGCGAGTGACATACATCAAAAGCAAATAAATCAATTTAAACAAACTGTAAAAATAATAATTCTTTAAATTGACATCCTAAAACGCGTTAAATGCACAAATTAAAAACAAATAATATGGACCAAAAGCCACTTGTTAAAAATATCGACATGTACATAACATAACCTATGTAGGCGTGTCACGAAAAGAAATAAAATGTAAAAAGAACATTGAATATATTTCAAAACATAAGTTTAACTTCAAATTGAAGGAAAGAGTTATAAAATGTTGAAAAAGACTTACCAAAAATTGAATAATCGGCTTATCAACATCCACGCCATTCATAATTTTCTGAAGAAAAAAACACGTTTAGACGAAATTTTAAACGACTTTTTTTATTAAATATTATTAATTTTACCTGAATAGCTCCTTCGGTTAAGGAATACATCTTAAAGTCTCTTTTTGGAACCAATAATTACATAAAATAGGGTTTTCAATAAACACGCACCAACATGCACAACGACGTAACAGAACCAAGAATGGCGTACAATTTTCGCGGGATATTGTTTCTTCCGTTTCATGACGTCACTTTCAAGATGGTGAAAGCTTATTTACGCGCGAAATTCAAATCCTATCTAAAAAAAGTGATGTTACAAAATATTGCGACACTGTGTGAATGACTGCGTGAATAATTTTTTAATATTGGAAAATAATTATGTTCTTAACATATTGCTAGCACACTATAATTCATAAACTTTTGCTCATTTTAACAGGGATAAGAAAAATTCGATTATGGACAAAAACCTGGTTTGAAGAAGCCAAAAAAATGTAGAAGCTTTTTGATAATTGTCAAAGATTTTGGATTAAATTTCTTTTTAAAATTTTTGGGAAGGTTTTAAAGAGAGCGTCTATACATACCAAAAAAATGCTGCTGTTTGTACCGAAATTTCCGCGCAAATAGCACCTTTCCCAAGTCCCGCTATTCGTACTGAAAAAAATCGGGCTGTTCGTACCGAAATTTCGGTACACATAGCCAGGGCCAATTTTGAATGGCTTGACTTTTATTTTAAAAGAATAATCTTAAGTTTTGTAGATTTCAAAATGTGTCGTAAAAGAATCACATTTTTTTTATTTATGCAGGATTTAACATTTTTTCGGCAAACTAAATTTTGAAGGGTGTCAAGAAAATTAAAAAAAATTCCTAAAACACCTCGGAAATTTCAAATGATCTTTTATTTTGAAAATTTAATTTTTAGAGAAAATTGGGAAAGATTTTAAAACATTTCAAATGATTTCCTATAACTTCGAAACATAATGTAGAAGATTTTAAAACAAAATGTAGATTTTTGAAAATTTCGAAAAAAAATTTAGAAGCTTTTTAAGAATTTTTAAAGGTTTTGGGAGAATAAAAATATGTTCTCAAGATTCATAGGAAATTTTCAAATGATTTAAAAACATTTTAAATTATTTCCTAAAATTCTGAAAAAGAATGTAAAAGATTTTCAAGCAAAATGTTGCAATTTTTGAATATTAAAAAATATAAATATAATAATTTTGAAAGCTTTATTGAGAATCAAAATTTGCTTTAGATTCCTAGAAAAAATTAAAATAATTTTTTCGCTCGAAAAATTAATTTTAAGAGAATATTTAAAAATATTTAAAAACATTTCGCAAGATTTCCAAAATTGTCTAAAAAGAATCTGAAAGATTTTAAGACAATGTATTTGATTTTGCAAAATTAAAAAAAAATTAAGGAAAAATTCGAATAATTTTAAAAGATATTTAGAAGGTTCAGATTCTTTAGAAGATTTGAAAAGATACAAAAATAATTTTGGACTTGAAAAGATTAAAGTTTTTTTGATGTAGATTTTTTAAGATTTCAATCAAAAACTTTAGAAGCTTTAAAAAAAGATTTTAATGCAATTTTAATTTTGAAAGATTTTTTAAAATTTCAAGAAAAATTCGAGTCAGTTTAAAATATATTAAGGATCTTTAGTTTTGAAGAGATTCAAAATATTTTAAAACTTGAAAAGATTTCCGAAAATTTCTAAAATATTTTCTAATTTCTTCCCTAAAATTCCGAACAAAAACTTTTAAACTGACTCAAATTTTTCCTAATATTTTTTAAAATCCTGTAAAAAAAACTTTCTCTAAAATTTCTAGATTCGTTTTCAACACATCTGAAATCTTTAAACAACTTTTTTTAATTTTCTCCAGAATCCTAGAAAAATTATATTCATATAACTTTAAAAACAAACTGATAATACTTATTTCTTTGATCTCAAATATCAGAATTTAATTTCAGCTCGAATTTAAGTACTTATAGACTTTTAAGAAATAAATAGATGTACGAAATTCGTATTTTTTATTAGAAATTAATTTTTCCCTCAAATCGTAAAAACTTTACGCACATATAGCGATTAACGATGCGATTGACGATGCTAATTCTCTAAAAATGTTAAGGTATTTAAACTCTATATTTTTAAAATTTAAAGGCATTTTTTAAATTCTAGAAGTAAAAGACAGTTTTAGAAACATGACAAAAGTTTTATTAATCTATTGAAATAAGGTAACATCGTAATTACATATTATCTAACTCTATATTAAGCAGTATAGAAAAAAGTATAAACGGTTTCAAAAGATTAAAGGAACCTTTTACATCACATAAATAAATTACAAAAAACAACAAACAAGATTTGATTAATAATATATATATATATACATACATATCATATAATTATTCAGTATTGTTATTAGATCAATTCACATAAACTTTAGCGAACTATTTCCCTTCAAAATTGAAACTTACATAATTTTTTCGCTGTAGGTGTAAATTCAAACGAGTTCAAATAAATATAATATTTTTCGTGCATCTAACTCTTCTAAACTATTACTTATATATAAAAATATACATATTTTATTATAAGAATTTATAATATATAGACTCTAGAATATTAATTTTCGATGGCAGAACAAAGTATTTCATTGGATAAGGTATGCTCGTACCTTATATTTTAAAATTTGTACAATGGCGTCTTATTTAATACAGGCATATTTCTTATAAAATTCACCAATTTCTAAAAACGATGAATCTTATTACGACGGATTTTTTTTCTTGAGAAGAGCTTTAATATGATTGACTAGGAACGATCCGTATTGTTTCTGGTCAACGGGCGTGACATTGTAAACTACTGCTTTTAGTTTAGTCTCATCCTGCAAAAATGAATAAATCGATTTTGTAAATAATAAAACACACAATAAATTCACTATCATAATCCGTTTTGTTCGGGCTCAAAAAATCAAATATGCCGATAATGTCTACATGACAGTGGGGTGAACTGTAAGCTACGATAAGGGGCCATTCATTAATTACGTAAGGGCGATTTTGACCATTTTGGACTCCCCCCCCCCGCACGTGATACATAAGATTTCTTGACCCCCCTCCCCTTCTTACATAATATTTAACTTAGAATTTTTCTAAATAGCGTTGAATAGTTACATATTATGACAAAAACTAAAACAAACGATTTTTAAAATTGTAAAATGGGTACTGTGAGTAGAACTAATTTAGCTACTGTGATCGTTCGAATTGAAACCATAATTGACGTAGTAAGATATTACGTAAGAATCCCCCCCCCC